>JBBBDQ010001209.1:987500-1262500 GCA_037127315.1 Ascarosepion bandense
AATGAAGTTGTCATTGATGTTTGGTAAAAGTTTTTTTTTCCTTTACATAATTTATTTAACTTTTTTGGATGACTTGTTTATGTGATTCATGTTCCTTTTGAGTTGTATTGTATAATAAATCCAATATTTTTGTATAATAAATCCAATATTTCCTTGAATTTTTCACTTGGGGTAGAAGATTGTAAAATACCTTTAATATGTACACTTTCAGTGTTGATTAATTGTAATTCCTTTTTGGTTGTGTGTATTTGCCGTTTAATGAGATTCCATTTAATGATCATTTAGTGAATCGAGGCAGGAGATCAATTTATGTTGGAGAATGTTTGTCTTTATTTTCACCTGAAATTAAAACCAAAATACGATGTTTAGAAAGTTTGAAGTCGAGATGAATCTGTATATGTAAACAGACACAATCTTTAACTTTTATATGGCCCATGTTAAAAACATGTTTGCTAAAAATCATACTAAATCAAAAATATATGTTCGATAAATTGATATTTTACTTTTAAATGAAACCAAAAACGAGATTGATAATCTTAAAACTACTTGTGAAAAATTCTGTTCTCAACTTCAAGTATGAGCTTAGACATAATTTACTTAAGTACATAAAAAAACCCACAAGTAAAAATTCTTGCCACCTTAATTTTATTAGTCAATGACTTACATACAAATTTGTTGTTATTAAACCTTCCTCACGAGAACGCACGAGAATTCATCTTCTCGGTGGCTTTTCTTCAAAGAACCCAAACTTTTTCTTCGTAATGTAACCTACCACAACTACAAACATTTGAAAAGCAGGAAGTGTTCCTCTATACTTCAAAGATGCTTCCATCCAACATCTGTTTACAAGCAAAAGAAAAAAGAAACATTTTTGACAACTGGTGTAGCGTTTTCTTACTGTGCATGGCAGGCGAGATGCTTGGTAGCATTATACTAAACAGAATAATGATCACCTACATTTTTATAATATATATCCAGAGTGTCAGTGTAGATTTCGTGTTGGTCGTGGACGCTATGATATGTTTTTTGCTCAGAGAAACCGCTTGAAAAGTCCGTGGGAAAAATTAAGAGCTGCAAATGGTGTTTTCTTGACCTCACAAAACATTCGATACTCTCAGTAAGAATGCCCTTTAATAGGCACTAAGCATGTTGCGTATAAAAACAACAGGCTGAATATTATCATTATGTTTCTTTAAGTAATGAATGTCTCAGTCTTTTCTAATTGTCAGTCATTTATCCTGTTTGATGTAACAAATGGTACAAAACAGGATTATGTAATGGCACCAATTTTGTTTGCCTTGTATTTTTCTTTTATGATTAAACACTCATATGGGGATGTCAAAAAAGGGTTCAGTCTGAGTTCCGGACAACTGGTTGATTTTATAATCATCAATGGTTCAATGCAAAAATAAAACCAGATAAGCTCTTATATCAAATCTGTTGTTTGCTAATGTTGCACTTATTGCAGCATCATTACAGGAAGCACGAGACATCATTGATCCCTTCTTTGTCTAGAGCAAGGCGTTTGGATTGACTAAAATTATTAAGAAAACTGAAGTTGTCTTTTACCATAAATCAACTCGTAAACAGAGTAATCGTGAAGAACTGCAACATCACATGTCGAAATTTGCAACTGTTCCCGTAACTGAAGAAGGTAAAAATTTAAAGAATGTTCAATCATTTGAATATCTAGGAAGTAAAGTGAACAGTATTGCTTCTCTTGTTGAGGAAATTATCAACAGAATCTTCTTGGCGTCGGATGCTTTTGGCAAACTTCCTCATTGTCTATAGAATGAAAGGTGCATATGAATTAAGTCAAAGGTAGGTCTGTACGAAGCTGTTCTTCTAACAACCTTATTTTATGGATATGAGTTCTAGACGCTTTACAGAGCGCACATTGATAAATTTGATGTCTTTTACATGCGCTGCCTTCGTACAATCTTTGGTTATACTCTCAATGATCATATTTCCAACACACATCTTTTCACAAAAAATAACATTAACAGAATATAAACTTATAAACAGAATGCCAAACATCTTTTGGACAAGCAATTGCTTGATTGGATCGAAAAGTTGGGATATATATATATATATATATATATATCCCAACTTTTCGATCCAATCAAGCATATATATATATATATATATATATATATATATATATATATATATATATATATATATCAGATCTGTTTTGCTGTATCACAGCCCATAAGTACGGCCAAACAGCCGACTGCCCCCCACCCAGGATTGAAACCGGACGGAATTTACCTCTGAGCTATGGGCTCTCGGTAGAAGGCGATATTATCATTATACACACCCAGTAGCTGAGAGTGTTCTAATTCATTGCTGAATAAACGATGCATAGATGCTAGAGTAGCTACTGTTTTTCAAAGTCTACCATTCTTCCAGAGTGCTCAGTCAGGGTGTGAGAGCGTAAATAGTCATCCGCAGACAGATCTGTTTCGATGTATCACAGCCCATCAATACGGCCAGACAGCCGACTTCCCCCAATCCAAGATTGAAACCCGACCGAATTGGCGTCAGTCGGCGATTCTATCGCTCTCTCTCTCTCTCTCTCTCTATATATATATATATATATATATATATATAAATTTGCGAACAACTTTACATTTCTTAAGGAAACACACTTAAATGTATGTTTTTTAAAATATTTTTCAGTAAATAAAGGGTATGTACCCTTTCTTTCACAAAAGCTTTGCATACAACTATCAAAGATATCATACAACAGTATCATATTTTGTTTACTGAAAGAGATCACCACATGTTTAATTATTGATTTAACAATTTTTGGCATGTTTTTCAACAGTTTTTTAAAAATCATACACATTAGAACATTTCTATCATTATTCAAACTCTAAAAAACTTACTTTTTGGGTATTCACTTCAAACTATTTTAATGGGAGAGAGGTCAGGAGATTGATGTGGCGAACTCTATTATGGAGGAAGAACAAGTAATAAAACATGAATTAAGAAGACAAACGATAACAACTGACATTGCATTTACACTTTTCAAGATCAAAGCCGACTGAGCTGGAAGAGAAATCCACATGTGAGACGTGTGACGGAATAATCTATTAGCATAGAACTTATATGGAGCAATTTCATCTGTGAAATAATGCGATCTTGATACTAATCTAATACTGCGTTTAAATTCCTTATGAGTAGATATCATAAAGAAAAGTTAATCAGAACAATTTCCACGAAAGTATTTAAAGAATAGACACCAGAAAGTTCTACGGTGTGAAAGTGACTAAAGTCGAAGTTCCAGGCCATGACAAATTCTGCATATTCTCCTTTGGATTGTTTCAAGGATCTCTAAATCTATACCAGGAGCTGTAGTGGATAAGAAAATAAGAAATAAAATCAATCTTCTTCACTTTTACAAAAATTCACAATGACGTGTGAAACCCTAGTTTTTCCAAAAAAAAAAAAGATTGAACATATGCTTAAAGAAAAAGTCGATTTCGCAAGTAGATCTTAAATTAATTTTTGACCAATGGGAGCGACTTGCAAGACAATCTGAATCCTATAAAATTCCCTGGTCAGCGTCAGTCACAGCCAGATGAAAGCAGCAAGAAAGACAAAACTAAAATGTAACTTCGACTTCTAATCAGCCTGGAGATAAGGTCAGGTAACAACTTGTTCTCTTTCTCTTTCCTTCTCGTGTGCTGATACCTGTTAGTTCTTCTTCTCCATGTAAAGACATTCCTACTGTATACATACATACTTGCATACATACGCATATATCTTTCAACAATTATTACGAATATTTTCTACGAATCTGATACAGCTACAACGACGTATGTAAGGGAAAAAATCAGAAAAAAGTTATTTGCTGTTAAAAAAAAAGAAAGAGGTCTATTAGATATATAGAAGTTGTATATATATATATGCTTCATAATCAATTTGCCCACACCGTCTGTTATTGATACTCTTCATCATCCTAGTTTTTACTCAACTTTCACATTTCCCCTCAAAGAAACTGTGATATTTTTATATAAATCTCAAGGTAAGGTATTTGCATCGCTACAGAGATATGAGGATAGGGTAGAAATTGTTACTCAAGAGGAAATTCAATGTTTTCATATTCAATATCAAATTTATTGTTCTATATATCTCACTTTCTCTTGTTCAATCACATTCCTAATACATTTTGATCCATTTTCCTTTCATTCTTTATTTATACGATTTTTATTTCACCTTTTTTCCCAACTCCCAGTAAAAGCATAATATTTTGTTTTTCAAATCAATGAATATTTTTTTAAATCTGCGTGTTAATGTCGTTTCCTTTACGCGCAAATACCCCTGGGAATGTTATTAGTTCGTCTCTTTCCCCGGTTATGGGTTAAATAACAGGACATATTGGGTTCTATAATTACTCAAATCTATCACCCAACCCTTTGCGAATATTCTTCACTGACCTAAAATTTATCTTTTCTGGTAGAGTGAATTACGTCATGTTGTGCTTTTCTGACAGAGGTGACCACCTGACTATATTATACTGTGCAGTCGATAAAATAAACTAAAACATCACAACGCAAATGCACAAAATTAATAATTTAAAATGCTGAAAATGTACCCATTGCACCCTAATATACTGCAGGGAGTTCGATTAAGTATGATACAACACCGAATCAATGAAATATTAACCAGCTCACTACTACAGAGCCCCAGACAAATTGTGGTATCAGTATTCAAGAAAAGAACGGATGGCAGACAAATCTATAAGAAAGATTCTAGAGAGAAAAATTGTTTAGCACAGGAAAGCAATATTTCTAGGAGCAGTTGATTCAATACAGTTGATCCACTTTATGTCTGCGGCAAACATTATTTCGAGAAAGCGCAATAAATCACTCTCCTAAAAGTCAGCATCTGTCATGCGGATGGACAATAAGAAATGGTTCTTTCAGACAATTAAAAGAGAATTGTTTCGTTTTGGAGGCGTTAGAATTAACAAGTCATTCGATGACCTTGTCAGCAACAAAATGTCAAACCGGTTTTTTTTTTCACGTCATCTGCCAAATTTTTGTAAACGAATCAATTCATTGGGACTTGCTATTATGACAGCTATAAATTGTTGTCAATAAAGATACTGAGTTCAGGATGTCGCTAAAGAAAATTAGGATCAACATGTGTCCAAGGGCAGAGATCTGGGGAACGCCTAAATTGATTATTAACCTTCTTTGAATAAAATTTAGGTGCATTCCTTTAGCTTTGATTTTGACATTTTGTGTCAATGAATACAAAACTAAAAAAAGAAAAAGAAATCTATGAACACGCATTTGTCCCGACATAAACATTTTTTCTCCAAACAGAGAGAGAGAGAGCGACATATGTTTTATTTACAATATTAATCAGTACTGAGTTAATATTTACAATATGTGTAAAATTTGTTGTATATTTTAATAATCTCAAAACATTTACTGCAGGATTAAGGGTAACAAGAAAAGTTTCTCATACAAAATATTCATAATTTAGCAAAATGTAGTATAGATAGACGAATCCAAGTTTTTACCCATTTAATGTTTTGAATACATATCATTACAATACAACCGGAAGGTGAATATTTTTCAAACACATTTTTTAAAAATATCCTGACAGATAGAGACAATTTAATAAATATACATTTAAACAAATGAATAAAAACATGGCCATCTGCTCGAAGATGAGTGTCCATTAAAAATAACGTTAAGAAAATTAAATTACATGTATGTAGCATTTAAACCATTCGTAAAAAGTGCTTTTGTTTAACTTAACAAAAACAACATATATATATATATATATATATATATATATATATATATATATATATATTAAGAATCGGGAAAAATGAGTTCAAAATCACTATTCTGGAATTGTCTGAAAATTTTATTCTGCTGAGTATTATTAGTAGTATTATTAGTAGTAGTATTCCTATTAAATTTACAAGGTTGTGCTTTTGCGTGAATTCATAAAGTTTGGTAATTTGTTTATGAATGTTTTTTTGTTGGCTGTTGGTAACTTATTTGTTTAAATTAAATATTGGGGCTCTTTAAATTATATTACTATATCTGCGTTGTATACGGATCGTACATTTGCATTATACATGTGTGCATACACACACACACAGACGTATATATATATATATATATATCTGTAAACACACACACACACACACACACACACACACACACACACACACACACACATATATATATATATATATATATATAAGTCATCCATCTCCATAAAACCTGTATCGATGTATCACAGCTCAGCAAAGTGGCTAGACATACACTTGCTTCCAAACGGGATCAAAACTCGACGCCCTAAATCATGATAGAATGAAAAAAAAGGAAATTTTAGCGTGTTATATATATGCAGTGTATACACACACCAGGCACCACCACCGGGAGAACTCAATTCATTACTGATATTTAACGCGTAAATCGGAGAACTGGAAATAGTTTTTTAATATTATATATATATATATATATATATATATATATATATATATACTAGCACTAGCAGTATAGCTCGGCGTTGCTTGGGTGTAATGAAAGCTTTAAAATTAATCCATCGTACTGGAGATCAGACTCTTTGGACGTTGGCAAGAAAGACTAAAAAGCAATAGTTGTTTCCAGTTAAAGCGCAACCGTAGACTGAAAGAAAAATGAATGGATGCAAGTCAAATTTTGATTTACTGGTATCAATATCAAATTAGTTTTTTTCGTCGTTTTGAATTTTGAAGGCTAGAGTAAATGGTATCATGGCTGAGACTAAGAACTACAATTATACCTACTTAGAGCCAAACCCGAAGCAAAAACTAAAATAAAAGTGCTGAAAAAAATACAGGCAAACAGGAAGATAAACAGACACACACACAAACATCTTGTTTTTATATATATTGTCGATTTTCTGCATTAATGTAAAAACTGCATCCTTGAAACTTCTGATTATCGTTTCGTATGCCTTTGTCTATGGGTGTCTCAAATGTGATTAAAATCGGACCTAGATTTTCGATATTTATCGGGGTACGTCGACACAAAACCTAGCTAAGACCACTTGCAGACGCTTATAGTAAAACCGTGTAAATGTGTTCAAGCAAATCGGTTCAGCCGTTTCAGAGTCTATAGGTAACGGACACGCACACAGACACACACATACACACAGACATTTATAACTAAGTTTATATATATATATATATATATAACGTTTTTGGCTAAGTAGAGCACCTGATTATAGATATGAAAGTATGAAGCTGAATACTATTAGCCATTTTATAAACGAAACAACTGGTTTTGCTCTCGCTCTTCAGGCCTCGCCGGAAGATGCAGAGTTGGACGAAATGAGGGATGGAGAGAAGAATATGAGAGGGAAAGAAGTACTAGAGGATAATGAGAGCAAGTCTCGACAAACATTCACACTGTTTACAGAGAGAATTTTTGCGGGACCTTATATAGAGAGTGAAATACAGAGGGTGACCAGGACACAACTGTGAACCAGTCCACATTGAACTCAGCTGTACACTCTCTTTTATTTAAAACGTGATCCCCTATAGAAGAACCATAGATATTTGGGACAAGTTCATTCGAAGCTATTGTATGATTCCTGATCTTAATTACAATGTGTTGTTTAATCTGCATATCTAAGAGCTGAGTAGTTCCCCTTATGTAGTTTTCTCCACAAACACAATTATATTTATATTAAATATAAGTAACTTCTATGTTTTAAAATTTACTTCATGAGAGAGGCATCTTTGCTATCAGAAGAAAAACTAGGCCGGGTATGAAAAACTACATGAACCTCAGCCAAGAAATAACAAGTACACTAGACGAAATCTGTTTAGCCAAGCATTTCAAGCCAGCTGAAATCTAAGGAAGTCTGAGATAAACAGCACATTTTTTTACAATAATCTGTTTGACGTTCCTGAACACAGCAATCTTTTAATGGATAACGAAATGAAAAGTTTTGAGGGAATATTCCACACCATATAAGGACTCTTCCACAAAATTTTATCCTTCAGAAAAGCTTCGAGCAAATCGTTAATACCCTATGAATTAGAGTGTTAATAAGATATATCTTTTGCTTCCTCAGGAAAAAGACATCTCATTGCGTATTTGAATTGAAGAAAGTTATTGGAGTCCAATGTACCAGGGCATCCAAAAAATCCAGTTGAGAAATCGACTCCTCAACCGTGAACATCAAAACCATTGAGAAAAGAGAGAAACTGATCAGCCTCAACTACGTTAGAAATTATACAGAAAGTATTATCAACATATCAGCTATACAGTTTAGGACAAAGTACACTGCATCGTATTCACTCTCCATGAAAGCCCACAAATTTATTAGCCAGTGCTGGACACAAAGAAGAGCCTTTAACAACTCCGTCAATCTGCCAATGCCTGATATTATCAAAAATAAATACAACAGACGACGCAGCAAATTTCAACAATTTTGAAAGATACTGATTCAGGAGTAATAGGGGGAGACAATGAACTTCGATAAAGTAAGTCACAGCAAAAGTCTTTAAAAGAGGGATACAAGTAAATAGAGAGGATACATCAAAAGAACACATGAACTTGCCAGAAGACAAATTTTGGATACAGTCAACAAGGAAAAACGAATCTTCAATACAAAATGCATTTACGTGCTTTAACACAGGTTCCAGCAGTAAAGAAAGCCATTAGATGAACTTGCGTTGGGCTGATGCTATCATTGAAATATTCTATCTCAACGGTACCCCATCCTTGTAGATGTTTGTTAGTCCATATAGATGGGATCAAATTGACCCGGACGGTCGAACTTATTCTGCAATTTCCCGAGAAATTACCCCACTTTTTACCCACCTAATATTTGTTTCTGAAATGTTATTCCACTTCAGGTAGTAGAATCACATTAAAAAGAGTCGAGCTTTACAAATTTTGATGTCTTGCAAAATCGACAACATCTTAGCCACATACTTTTCACGATTCTTAAGAACCACCCAACAACTTTATCCGAAATAGAGATTTCTAACTCATGATTATTTTTCAGGGATTTAATAAGCCTTTGATGTTCAGCTCTTCATTTCGATTCAACTGAAGCCACTAAAGAACTAGCAAACATATGTGCACAATTACTCAGCTGGGCTTTAGATCACCAACTACATCTGAAGAAATAGGGGATTGTCTTGTCAGTTGGGCAAACAAGACCTCAAACTCAGAAAAGATCTTCTCCTAATCAGGCATTAATGGCAGGATAGAGAATTTCAGAAGATGATCGAGTACAAAGACTCTGTTAGTTCATAAAATGATTACTTCACAATACCATTCACATTTGGTTCAGTTGTGCATCCATATTTCTTATGTACCAAAAATTTTAATTTGAGTTCAAGCTTAGTTGATGGGTTAACACAATATCGCTAGTGAATAAAACCCAAATGTCGAGAGAATCTCACCCTATTAAAAAAAAAGAATTAAAATTCCTACATTCGCACCACAATGTATAATAATCTCTTTTCAAATTAGGATTCTAGATGAAAGTCTTTAGAGAAAGTTTCTTTTTATAAACATATCTTTAATTTTCCAACCAAGATGTAATTTTGCTCTCTCTAATCTGAATTGAATAGAGAAGGAGCAAACCTGGTGCTGAAAACATTTCATACACGACCAAACATTTGTTCAGGTCGCAAATATGTTCTCTCAACTCATCAAGTAAATTCTGTGATTTATAAATAAAATTGTGGTTGTGAAGTCAACTACATAGAAAGAACTACTCAGCACCTAGATATGAAGATTAAACAGCACGTTCTAAGTAAAATCAGGAATCGTATCTTGGCTACGAATAAACTTGGAATAAAAACCTTTGGTTCCTCTATATGTGAACATATTTTAAATAACATAAAGTGTACTGATGGTTGACGGTTGTGTCTTGGTAACACTTTGTAATTCACTTAAAATATTGGAAGCTCTGTATATCAGGTCCCACAAACCATCGTGTAAACAGTGTTAATGATTGTTCGGACTTGCTATCATTATCCAATGATACTTCTTTCCGTCCCATTTTTTCATCACTCATTCCATTATATATTTTAGTCAAATCCTATATCTCTCGATGAGACCTGAGGAGCGGGAGCGAAACCGGTTGTTTTGTTTCATCCAAAGCAGGTCAATATCTCTATAACAATTCTGTCGGGTCCTGCTGCTTTGTTTCTGTTCAATATGGCTATTGCCACTTCCACTTCGGTTTTTAATATTTCTGTTCCATTCGTATTTATGTGTTTTGTTGGTTGCTCTCTCTTGTCGTGGAAGAGATCTTTGATGTACTATTCCCATCTCTGAAGTATTTTTTTTATTTTTTTAGTTTGAGTTTAGCATTCTTTTACTTTTATGCATTCTGTTACTGAGCATATCTTTTGTTTAGTTGGTTTCTTTATTTTTTTATGCATATCATCATTATTTGTTGTACTCAGTCTCTCTACTTCAGTTCATTTGTGATTGAACAATCTTTCTTTAGCCTGTTTGCATGTGCTGCTTGTTTCCTTGTATAGTTTTTTTCTATTATGTTCCATATCGCGGCACAGTTTTCCGTCTTTTCTGCATTATGTAAAGAAACTTTTCAATGATCCATTCTTTAGTGAGTCCCATTTCGTACTTTTTCTTGAATGTTTTATTTTCCGAAATTTTATTTACTCAGATTATTTCATTAATGTGACTTGTAAATGCATTTTGTATTTTTCGTTATAATGTCCATTTCCTGAAATGAAATCTTTTGATAATCACTGACTAACCTTTAAAAAGTTTATCTTTATTTAACTTTAGATGTAGTCTATGAATAACTTCTTTCTTTAGAATATATTTTAATGTCATAGATTTTCAAGTCTATGGATTTAAATAGTCTTTTATTTAGATTATTTTCAAATTAGTCTCATTAAATCTTTTCTTGTGATTTGAGTGAGACTCAACACTAACGGTGCCTAAAGCGCCTGGATCATGCCATTTAACAACCGTTTTAACATTGATTTTCGAACAGTGCGATATTCCATATCAATTGTCGATTTGATTATTTTGTTTATAATTGTTCTTCTGTAAAAAAAATAATTTATTAACTAAACAAAGTATAAGAGAAGATGCAAATAAAATAATCAATGGGAAATTTAGAAAACTACTACATATAATGAATATCTTTAGTGACAGATTTTTCTTTTGTTCTTATTGTTTTGAAATCCGACTCCTTATTGGAAATTTGTTGAGTTTTCATAATCCCAAAAAACATTATTCATTTCTGGTGATTATTACTTTATGAACATTTTTCCGTGACGAAGATAATTTGCTCATAGTTATATTTACAGATTTATACAGAGGATCTAAATTTCTGCTATAAAAATGGTTGAATGCAAAATGATTGATAAAGATTTTGACTGCTATTGAGAAACTTTCAATAACTAATTAAAATGAAAAATTTAGCTTTTAGCAAAAGTCAAACAAATTCAAATGTTTCATTAAAATAACGTCTATGATGTTTTGTATAAAATCTCTAGATTTTGCACACATGGTCAACGTATTTGTAGAGAAATATTAGGACGACATTTTTAAAAGAATAAGGAATATTTTTCATGCAAATATTTAGGCGTGCACTTCAAAATAAATAGACAACATTTTTCCTATAACTCGAACTGCCTTTGTATATTATATGATTTTCTCCGTGACTATAAATATATCGACCCTAGGAAATGCACCATTATTTCAATTTTGATTTAGTCATAGATTGAACCTATTCTCTATAAGAATAGTTTTCTTTGTCATGTTAATATTTGCGGTGGACCGTAAGCCTTGCAGAGAATTTGAATGTTTAACTTAAAACATAGCGAATTTCTGTTTACTCTAAAAATTCTCTTCCGTATTTTTCATAGACCGCTAACAGGAATCATTATTCGTCACATATGTATATGGTCACATGCATTAACATAAATGCCAAAATTGGGATGTAACTAATGGGCATAAGGGTCAAATACTGTTTGCAGCTTGAAATGTCAAAATAGCAAATATATGGGAAAGTGGGTTGTTCAGCTGTCTTCGCTAGTTTGCGTTGAATATCATTGATAGCATCGGTCGTTATCTATCAATGCAAACGTCTTAACTGCAAGGTATTCACACCCCAGTAATGTTTTTGCTTCACACATTTCAAACATTTCCTCATTATGTGACATGTCCATTCAGGATGTTCGCGCGATTATAAACTTCCATTTACCCGTATCGCTCTTAATACTTTTTCTTTGGTATATATCTCGAAATCTGCTCCGTTATCCACTTCCGCAAATCCATCAAGTATGTCTCACGTAGCTCTCACTTGTCTCTCTTTCTCTCTATTTGTCCCGTGTGTATTAGACTTTCCAAGCCCTCCTTCCTCATTATGTGTCCCAAAAACTTCAATTATCTCTTCTTAATGTTATGTATATGTTTTCGTTACGTTCGCATCCTCTCAAAAATATTTTGGCTCATATGTTCGGTATATGGTATTCTAAGACTTTTTATGTAGAACAAAATTTCTGTTGCTTCGTGTCTCTCCTTCATCTTTCACGAGATTGTCCATCATTTGCAGCCGTATGAAAGGACAGATATCACATAATAGTCCAGTACGCTTTTCTTGGTTACTAATGAAATTTTTATATCTCTCAATACTTTGTTTAGTTTTAGAAATGCTTACGTTTTTTTATGCCAATCTCAGCTGCGCCTTTTTTCTGTCCTCTGTCAGACCACTTTCAAGGTATTTTGATTTCTGCAACTGTAACTGGTATTCTGGGATTCCCGTTTTACTGATGACCATGCATTCAGTGTTCTTGAAGCTTATTTTTTTCTCCTCGCCTTCCCTTGCTACATTATGTAGAATGTATTATATTTTTCTTTCAGTGACTGCTATCAGCACTGTGTCATCAGCTTATCTCATATTGCTGAGATTGTGGCCGCCAATGACGAATCATCGCAGGACTTCTACTTCTCTCAGAATTGTTTTCCTCTCCAGGTTAAATATATCGGATGAGGGATTACATATTTGTCTTACTGGTTTTTCTATTTTTGTATATCTCCTAAATTAATATCTTACCCCCATGTTGCCTGTTTGCAGTCATTAAAAGTTCTTAAACGCTATTAAAACGATAATTCTGTTATATTGGAATTTACATTTTATAAAGTTTGAGAACCACACTCTGGCTGCTTATTAAAATCGTCATGGTGTAGGTAGTAAGAGTTTGAATGAAAGAACACATTATAGGAAGTGAAGATTATGACGAAAAAGAGGGTAGAAAACTTTTAACTGGTAGTGTTCACGAAAATAAATAATATTTGGGAAAATCTCTCATACATTTAGAATTCGGGGTAAACGTTGATATTTAAACACCGTCAAACTAGTATGACTTCTGGAAGTTACAAATCTTTGTATTGGTGGGACACTTTAGAGTGAATTTTGCATGTTACTTTGTCATGGATAAAAAGCGATATATTACCGATTTTTTTGAAAAGTTCAATCTGTCAAAATGAGCTATAAATGTTTATGAAAGTAATCAAATTTTGGTAGTAAAACAATTATTTTCTGTCTAATGAAAGCACATTTTCGACAATCCTTGGGAGTCTAGTTGACGCCATACATACCCGAACATTCAGCGATACCCCTTAGTAGTGAGCAATGCTCATCAAGATTAAATAAGCGTCCTGATATATACCCTTTACACACTAACTTCCAAATAAATATCAGTCCGCTAAGCTGATTTAAAATGTCACACCACTATTCAGTAATTATAATTACAAACTGCAACCAATCGAGGATTATAGATATATATATAAACATGACTATTATTTTTGCCACAAATTCACCTGAAATATTACAGCGTAAATCACAGTTTTACTCTTCTTTTTAGCTCATTTCATAAATTATGATACAGGTTTTATTCCCATTTCTGTCTTTAAAATTGTTCAATAACTAATTCCAGTTTGCAGATCTATTTCATTATGCGATTTACTAATAAGCTTGCCATTGAAACTGTACCAAAATATAAAAATTCGTGACACCAATAAGGCTGGCAGAGTAGGTGCACGAATATTCTGAATTCACAAAATGGTGACAGGGAAAAGACGTGAAAGGAATTATTGTGTTTTTGAGCAAACACGATTATGCAAAACCATAAATGTTTCTAGCTCGAAATCGAACTCATTTCATAAATTAGATTTCAATCAACACAAACCTTTCCATTATAATTAACAGCCAAAGTAAATTTTATTTAATGACGTTGTAATTAAAGCTGAAACCGTCAGTATCGCTTTAGGGGAAGCGTGTTAAGTCATACGATATTTTTAAATGTGTCACACGTTTTGAAAGAATTTTATCACTTCAGATTCAGAATAATAATAATAATAATAATAATAATAATAATAATTAGAAAAATCACCTGATTTGAGACAAAACTAAATTTTCCATGTGTTTTCATAATTTCTTAAAAACCGCACTATCACGTTTCTTTTTACCAATTTGCTTAATGAGGCACTAACATTAAAAGACATTGATTAATGGCCTAATGTTTGTTGTTATCGTCGCAAAGTTTCACCAATTGTACTCTCCAATTTTCTGCGGTTAACTGAGTTGGTAACCACTCTGCTATTCCGATTCGAATATTCAATAAAATTCTTATGCAAAATGTTTCACATGCTTCTATCAGTCCTAAGGGGGATAACTCGTATTATTTAATTGTTCAAAATAAATTTGACAGTGCTGTGTTGCTTGTCTCGTTCTCTAAAAATATATTTGCAGTACCAGATAAAAATATTGTAGTCAAGATTATCTAAAATTAAACTTTCTTTCTAAAACAATTTTATTCATTAGGCTATGCATTCCCTATGACAGGGAGTTCATGGAGTTTTAATCCTTATATTTAATACTGATTTTGTTATACTTTTATTTCAATTAATATAGATGATATTTAATGTATCTCTAGTATAATTGTAGGGTAGAAACGTGTTTAACATTTGGATTATTTTTCTTTTTTGTTTCAATTAAAACAAACATCTGCGTTGATTATTTCTATACTCGGCCTACTGATCAAGTTATTAGAGCTTCGTATGCTGATCATGTCATTCACCATGTTTTTTATTGTTGTCCATCATCTATTAATTAGAATGTATAGGTTCAACAATTTGTTTCACACATGATTGGTTTTATCTAATTTTATACCATAAAATACAGCTCTATAATGTTCTCCCATACTTACTTTATGTTTTTCCGGTCAAGGTTTTATTTTTTGTGAAACATTTACATGGAAACGAATCAGGGTGTTCTCGACGTACGACAGAGTTTCGTTCCTACGATACGAGCTAATGTTAATTTCTTTATAAAACATAACAGACATATTTACTGCATAATAAACATTTAGCTAAACTTAGATTAGTTCTTACAAAATTAATCTAGTCACTCTATCCTGTGACCTTTCTGAAGTCTCTGCTGGAGAGAATAAATTATTTTGAAAGTTAAACATAACGGTTATTTGCTCTGAGATTGATGCTCCCATTTGTTTCCTAAAAGAACGTCAAGAATCATAAAATAATGAACAAAAATCTGTATCCAACGCTCACTTTTAATTTATATTTAGCTCAACAACATAAAACAGGCGGTAAAATTTATTGAAAAAAATTTAAATATGCAAGTCTGTAGAATTCTAATAAGCTTGAAAGTCAATAAATAGTTTGTTTATTATCTTTCAACATATCCTAAACTTTTCTCTTAGGCAATCTTTCTTGAAATTGATTTAAATATTTCTCCATTATTACTGACGAACGTGGCAATGTCCTTTCCCGGATTTTGATTATCTTTTATTATTTCCCTCAAAAAAAAAAAAAAAAAATAATCCTATACCGTTTTGAATTATGTGTTTTTCTATCCAGGCAAGGTTTTTTACTGCATTGTCATGTTATATATTTTCTTACTACGGTGGAGAATTTTGTCCAGAAGTATATTTACATTGAAAAAATAATTGATTGATGGAAGAAATCAGGGCCGACAGAATTTCAAAGAAAATAAATATTTTTTAAAAGGATAAGAGTGCGAAATCCGAAATGACAGGCAATATTTTGTTTTGATAAACGGCATATTTGAAAAGAACCTCGCTTATAAAAAGCCAGAGGAAGATTGAACCACAAAAAGAAGGCAATAGAAGACGAACCAAGCTAACCGATTCTCTCGTGTGCGTGTGTGTTATCTCTACCACCATCCTCTATTCCATGCCATGTCACAGAAGAAAAAGAATAAAAATATGTGTAAAGATGTATATATCCATGTCTGCTTTCAATCATATTATAATTAAAATTTAGGAAATATAAAGTGTGACGTAAAACTTGAGCAGAAGTAAACGTGTTGTATGTGAGCGTCATTTAACTGATGTTAGTTTTTAAACTGGGGGCGCAGTTAGCGCCTACGATCTTATGGTCGGGTATCGTGATGTCTGTATGTGTGATACAATTTGACAAAGGAACTTTTAAATATCATAAAACTTTCTTGATGAGTGTGGTCTTCAAAAAGTAAAGAAAAAAAAAAGAAATCTGGATAGTTTAAAAACATTCATGGTCTGTGTATTCTTCGAATAGAAAATCAACGAACTTTTTAGACATTACAGAACAATCTCTGACGTTGTGTTAAAAACAAAATAAACAGAGAAAATTATAATAGTAACATAAAATAGTATGTGTTTTTTCTCACGTTTTTCCAGTGCATTATGCGTTATTATTATTATTATGTCATTTTTCATCATATTTCGATTTCTGCATTGGTCTCACTACCAACCAAGTCTGCGGGGAGACCTAAGGCAGGTAGTGGCGTGTTGTTATGACTCCATTTCATGTTTTTCTATCTTCCCTATCATCCCCAGCATTACATAGATAACGTTTTCCTTAGTGTGTGGGCTGTACTTAATAAGACAATTTTTTGTATATCTCTTAAGCTGGGGTTTCCAGGGATTCTTTCAATGTGTTGTTTTGTTCCATTTTTTATCATTCCAAGTGCACCTACTATCACTGGCACAACTCTTGTTTTCAATTTCCACATTTTTTCTATTTCAATTTCCAGGTCTTTATATTTTGACAGTTTTTCAAATTCCTTGATTGCTATGTTACAATCCGCTGGACAAGCCATATCAATTAATAGACAAGTTTTCTCCTTCTGGTTTTTAACAATAATGTCTGGCCTGTTTGCTTCAATTTTTCTGTCTGTGTAGATGGTGTAATCCCATAGAATGGTTACATCTTCTATTTCTGTAACCGGTGCTGGATGATGTTCATACCAGTGTTTGTTTACAGCTTTTCCATAATGTTTGCACATTGCCCAATGTAAATATTGCCCAACTCTATCGTGGCGATTTTTATATTCGTTTGGGGCAAGCACAGAACAGCCTGAGATTAGGTGGTCTATTGTTACATGGTGTTTATCACAAAACCTGCATTTTGGATCCATATTATTATGCATAATATTTGCCTGAAAGTTTCTCGTGAAAAGACTTTGGTCTTGTGCTGCAAGTATAAATCCTTCAGTTTCAGACTTTAATCCAGCTGCACGTAACCATCGATGAGTATTAACTTTGTCAACATTGGATTTATTGGCACGTACTGGATATTGGCCATGCAGAGGTTTGTCTTGCCAGCGCTGTTTCATCTTTTCAAGAGCTTTATCTTTGGCTTTCATTTTCATATTTTTTGCCGCAATAGTTGGTTCTTGGCTACTGTTTTGCTTTTCTACAGAATCTACTAACTGTAAATCTTGTTTGTATTTACTGCCTTCTTTTATTATTGAATATTTTTTCTTTCTTTCTTCATGTTGCCTTACTAATTGTATCATCCAATCCTTTGTTGTTTCTATGTATGTTAGTAAGCCAATAGTTGTTGTCTTGTATGACAATTCCAGCTGAATAAGACCCCTTCCACCTTCTTTACGGGGTATGTATAGACGGTCTACATCAGCCTTTGGGTGATGCATCCTATGCTTAGAAAGAAGCTTTCTTGTTTTAGCAACCATTCGCCTGATGTCGTTTAGAGTCCAGTTTAAGATGTTGAAGCTATATTGGACAACTGGGATTGCAAGGCTATTAATGGCCATAACTCTATTCTGTGAATTTAATTCAGTTTTTAATATCATTCGTAGCCTTCTATAGTACTCTTTACGCACTATTTCTTTCATTTTTTTATGGTGAATGTTTTCGCTCTCATTTACACCTAGGTATTTATAAGCTTCTTCTGGTTTCAATTCTTTTATTGTTACAGCAGGGTCTAGGCTAATTGAGGATGCTTCTTGTATTGATCCACGTAAAACTGTAGCTTTAGCACATTTATTCAAATTAAATTTCATTCCAATGTCTTCGCTGAAGCATTTTACAGTTTGCAGAAGACCTTCCAGCTCATTATCATTCTTAGCATATAACTTTAAGTCATCCATGTAAAATAGATGGCTTATTTTCTTTTGGCCTATTTTATAACCACATTCTGTCTTATTAAGTTGACTGGTTAGTGCTATTAATGATATGCAGAATAGTAAGGGAGATAAAGAATCACCTTGAAATATACCTCTTTTGATGTTTATTTCATCAGACTTATTATTATTATTATTATTATTACTTTTTTTCCTTCTGACTATCACAAAGGAGTTGTTTGACTGTACAAAACTAATAACAAACTCACTAGGAAAAAAAGAAAGATACCTGAAGTAAATTAGTGTTTTAGTTGGCCAGCGAATGACTTGTTTAGTTGGCCAGCGAATGGCTTGTGATTTTGGCTCAAACTAAAGAATAAATGAAGAAAATAGACAAAAGAAACATTAAACACACAAATATGTGTCGCCGTAGCAGAAGGATTCTATAATTCAGTTGTGATAAGATATGTTTGAGATGAGCAGAAAAATTTGGAAGTTGACAACAAATATGCAAAAATAAATTATCTTATGGTTAGAAATTATGTTTCGGGCTCACTGCTTAGTCGTAATTGTTTTAGCGGTGACCATTAGACCGTGTCAAAGTGTCAAACGCGTCTCAGTATGTGTAGACGGGCGATAGACTAAGAATTTCAAATAACAAAATGAAGGAAAAGGAAGAAAGGAAAACATTTTTTACGCAAATGGTACTCTGATGTGATTGATTAGTATGCCTAAGTTAGGAGGTTAACTTAAAATTTTCATTAAGAAATATATCTCTTACATAGAATTAACAATGTAGATAAATGCGCACAATATGTAGAGAAAAGAATGTCAATTTTAATATTGATACTTTTTATGACTTTTTCATGTGTTGTTGTCTATTATTGATGTATTTTTTATATCATGTAAATGTGTGGTAGAGATGATATGGTTGTATGGTGAAAAGGATTATTGTGGAAGAGAGGCACCTAACATTTTTGGATTTGAACATTATGCAAAAATTATATAGAAGAAATATTATAGTCATCGATTTGGAGATCATTGCCATGCTTAAAATAAAATTGTTGATAAGAAGAAATATGTCCCATCAATTTCATCAAGACTCCACAAACTTCCAACATTGGCAAACTTTTTAGATGGCGATAGATACACAATGTTTTACATCCATCTTGACATCCTCCGGACGTACTGACGATGACTGAAAAAACATATTTCAAATTTAGATTCATTTCTATATAAGATTTGTTAAAAGTGATTTTCAATACAGTATTTCATCAGTTCGGCGTTTTTTGCCGCTCAGCGTTTTCCCCGTTTCTCTCTTACTTGACAATAGCTTCTTATGAGCCACTCCCAAATTAAGAGATGATTATAGGTGTATGAAGCTATTTTCTGTTCCCCAAACTGTTTACAGTTTTTAAAATTTTTATTGTTGTAGGCTGATAGTGTTTTCCTTTTATCCATTAGATTTCATGGCTATCTTGTGTTATTTTTTGTTTGCTTTTCTTTTTTTCTATTTTTTTGGTAATTCATGTAATTGTTCAACAATTTTGTTTCTTACTATAGTAATAAATTCAAAAAAAACATCAGACCAATACAAATTACTAAATAGACGATCAGAAATTATCTCAAATTACAGACAGGAAAATAAATTTTTACTGTACTAAAAAATCGGAAACTAAAAAGCATATATTATGAAATACCACCATGAACTGTGCAACACAAATAATATGATGTACTTTAATAACATCCAACTAATTTACACTAAATAACGAAAATAACTAACACCCGATATAAATAATATATATATATATATATATATATATATATATATATATATATATATATATTATAACTAAGTTGTAGAACTCGTAGGTTCATGCATTTACTTTTATAAAGAGTGCTCGATAGAAATGTAGAGCGTTATGTTGTAATAGACAAGACAAAGAGGAAAACCTATCCTGAACTTAGCCATCCAACCAAACACTTAACCCTAAGACGTTAAAAAGATCAACAGAATTCAAATTACAGCCCAACCCCACTATCACAAAAAAAATCCAACACAAATAAACGGTCTTTTCAACTAGATAATTTTCATATCAACAGGATCACCTGAGGAAGAAGCAGCCTAGACACATGGCTAGCTTCGAAACGCGAAAACTTTTGTGTAGTGATACTATGAATTTATAAACCATTGTAACAACTATTACAATATATATATATATATATATATATATAAGAAAATAATCAGGCAGACACGTTATTCCATGGTAAATCGGAATTTTAAGCCTATTTCAGGCAAATCATCATCAGCTTCCGTCTTTATTGTACAGATTTGTAAAATATTCTCTATAATAAAGACGGAAACCCGATGATGGTTTGCCTAAAATATGCCTATACTTCCGATTTACCATGGAATAATGTGTCTGACTTAATTTTTACATATTACGACTAATGATAGTGAGGTTGTTTTCCAATAAACGTCTCCAACTTTTTTAATTCAGAGCCGTTTTTCTTCCTAGACAGACTACCTTCCACGCCTAGAAAGGCCGTTTCCCTCAGTTATTTCATTCAGAGATAGGAAGAGATAGATTAATGTCTATCCTAAAGGAATTATTTCGAAGTTAAAGGCAACAGTCAAGAGGTGTATTTGAAACTGTTTTGCGGATAGTAATTTCTACTTCTATAATTATTAAGCTATTCAAAATTTTAATAGAACGGAAAAAATGTAAATATGTTCAGTAACGTTATTCTCATCTCACTGGATAATACATGATGTTGCATTTTTTTCTTTTTTCTTTTATCTGTAATGTCTGCAAAGGTCACACTAGAATTATTTCTCTTTTAGTAATTATGGGCTTTAAGATATTTGTTCGGAATTTGTCCTCACTGTACTGAGATTACGGCCACATCACTTTTTGACATCAGTTCCATACGATTATCGAAACTAAATCAGTGCCTCGATGGGTCAACGCTTGTGAATATCAGGTATTGTAGGCTTGCGCGTGCGGTTGGTTTAATTTTTAATGTCTTGGAAGTGTTTATCGAAGAGCTGAGCTTTAATTACAGACGAGTTCGTTTTATTCCTTTACGGGCAAATGACGTTAGGGAACGCATAAATCCAGATCTTCTTCCCTTGGCTGCGGGGTAATTTTTAAAACTTTTATCATTAAACCTTTACTAATATTACACACACACAACGAATTACACAATGTTAAACATTTTCTGGTTTTAAATAACCTGCAAGAAGTCGATAAGCTGTACAAAAGAAATCAATCAATCAATCGTTGTACTAAATGCACCAGGTGGTAATGCGTTTTTCCTAACAAGTGTTGTCGTTCGGAAAATGGTTCCGAAACTAGATGTGAAAACGACAGAACACAATAATTATTTTAATAATAATAATAATAATAATAATAATAATAACATCCACAACGTGTAAAACTTAATATGCGCCGTCTTTTTAAACACAGGGTGACAAAAGTTTTTAATTAAAAACCATATGAATATCTAGCGTAACAAAATTAAATACTAGAAACATTTTTATTATTGTCTTCGCAAGAGCGTAACTTAGAATTTTCTAGAAAAAAGAATTATAATCTGATTGAACTAATCCAATATTTGCTTTAAAAATAATCTGAATTTTCTGTTTTGCTTTGTTCATGTTTTTTTTTATAATATCGTTTTTTATCAGTTTCATTCTAACTTGTCCCTGAAGTTTATTTTCTTGTTTGCATTTCTTAATTTTTCTTCACTAACGTGAATCAGAGAGAGAGAGAGAGAGAGAGAGAGAGAGAGAAGCGAATCAAAGAATACAAAGAGTAAAAAGAAAGAGAAGTGAGAAAATTGAAGAAGAAGAAGAAAAAAGATAAAGAAAATGTAATATATGTCGCATGTGGCCTGGAATACGTGAATTTCTTGATATTATGATTCATTGTTAATCTTTATCTGAGCTGGACTTAAACGCTGACATTGGGAATGTGCATTTGAATAAAAATTCATATAGGTAAATTGTTTAGGCAGAAAATCATTTTTCTCTGTATCTTAGATCGAAATATACAAATATTAAAAAGAAACAATCGAGTGTATTATTCTTCACAATATAACGCGCATTTCTTTACGCAACGATACTTTGTTTTAATAATCATCGTTTGAATTAAATAAACACATTTTAGAGTAACGGTTAAATGTCTTGCGTATAACAAAATATTATTTTAAAAAATAAATAGTTACCATTAAAAAGTAAATCATTTTTCATCTTTTAATAAAATCATAATTGTTATTTTTCACGATATGATGCAAATAGTTTTCATGCAAATTGTTGTTCTGTACTTTATATAATAGATTTGCTAGGTGACAATTTTATAGATTCATTTTAAAGGTTCTACAGATGAATCGAACAACTGACACACATTTAAAACGCAGGGAAACATATGAGCATTTGAATGTAATTAGAAAATGCTTTAATTAATTCGTTTGCGTATTTAGTGATTATCTTCCCAGTGGGTAACATTCTCTTGTAAATACCGACTAAGTTGGAAAGAGCCACAATAGTGTAGTTTACAATGCAATATTTCTTGTAGTTAATTTATCCTTCCATTAAGAAGGTTAATATATTACGGTATTTATACGTTTTCATCTTTGCATTTGAACATTTTCCTCATTGGTACCAAGGTTGTTTCCCAATGCCATGATTCATTTTTCATATTTCACTCTTTCTCTTTCTGTCTCTCTTACACATTCTATCTTTGTCAGTTTCTCTCTCTCTCTTTCTCTCTCTCTCTCTCTCTCCCCTCTCTCTCTCTCACACACACACATCAACACACACACACACACTCACTTTTGCTCAAGTCTCTTTATCTCTCCATCCATATACACTACAGGCAAAGCTTTTGGGACCACTCTACATTTCTTGTAAAAACACCTTCAAATTAAATATATTTCTAGTTTTTACACGTAAAACAATAAAACTTCACTCTTTAGTTTAAGAACACGGAGCAAGGGAAAAAAACCATCAAGAATGCTATCTAATATTTTACATTAAAAAACAAAACGAAAGAAAAAGTCAATTTTATTTTAAATTAAACATTAATCTATTTCTTTTAGAAACTTTTGAGCAAAATAAATATATCTAAAAGGGAATTATTAAGAAAAAACAATGAACATGGGTGATACCAGTTTTTTTTTTTTTAACTAAACTGCCAAAAATCAAGAATGTCTGCAAAAAGTAAAGATTAGCATTTCGTAACCAATAGGCAAAACGCTTGAAATTTTCCTTGAATTTTTGTAATTTTCACTAGCAGACTTTTATTGACTTGTTTTGGATAACTTCACACCGATCACTAGTGAAATATGTCACATGGTCATTCCTTCTGAGAAATAAATATTTTGTACTAATTCATCTTCCACTATCTAGTGTTTCGAGCGATATTTATCGAGTGTAATGAATATGTAAATTAGAAAGCAAGCCCAATTATACCTGATATCATTAGAAGACAAAAATAATTATAACTCCCATACTCGGATTCTTATTCAACACAATCAGGAATTACCCTGTGTTGATGAGAGGGATTCGAGATGAACCGCTACATTTGTATATATTTTCGAACCGTGTTAGTGGGAAATGAAAAGTATTATTGTGTTACAAATTAGTATAAGACAGCAAACCTACTTCCATGCAGAACATCCTGCTACAAATTTCAGGGAGCCTATTAAGAAGAGTTAAAATTTACGGACAGTGAATTTCACTTTTTGTTCAGCTTCTTTGGCGGCCAAAGCTAGCTAAATGACTGTCTTCCCACCCATATTTAGGAAAAAAGGGGAGGTGGGGGTCGGCTACCCAAAGCCAATTCTGTGACTAGAATTACCTTATTATTTTAGATATTCTAAAATGTTTCCGCCATTAGTATTAGAAATAATCAAATATTGCTGTTACAAAAGAAAAAAAAGAAATTAAATTGAAGAAGAGTTAAAGTTCAATAGAAATTAAGACATGTATATCAACTGTGTTGTGGTACAGTGGCTATCGGCTCGGAACGAGAAGCTGGGGAGCCAAGTTCGAAATCCAGTTGAATCCATTGTATTCACTTACGCGCAAATACCCTTCGGAAAGGTATTAATCCGTCTCTCCCTTCCAGTTATGGGATAAATAGCAGGACAGATTGGGTTCTATAGCCTTGGTCGGCAACCAGTCTACCGCAGAAAGCAATGGCAACCTACTGCGGGATAATCTTCTGCCCAGTCAGTCATGTCTCTTTCGAGACATGATCGCCCAAGCGTGTATCATGTATGGTACTTAACTGACTGATATCAACTGCTTTAAAGACACTAGCCATTCTTTTCAAAAAATAATTTAAACGGCAGAACCTTTCTAATCATTCTTCAAAACTGAAAAATCTCACAATTACCGTTTGGAATTTCTTTTAATACTATCCTATTCAATTCATCTCATACTAATTCAATAAGATTGAAATCAGGAGATTGCTACTGGCATGGCATATATTCTAAAAAATTGTTCACTTTTTACTTGAAATACATTTGGCAGAATTTAAAAAATGTATATTGAACAGGTAGCGCACGTATTTGTCCAATATATTTTTTTATATATAGTTCCAAGAAAAAAATTGCAACACATTATAAAAATACTTTGTACGTATTTCTAATACAGTTACATTAATTAAATTGTTACTATTCCTAGAACTTGTAATTTGGTTTTCAGTCAAACAATCAGATTTTTCTAAAAAACTTCAGAAAAGTATTTCACAAAAGACAACCGATATTTATTAACCTAAAAGCGGTAAATGTTCGTTTTAGGTCCCGACGGCTTTCCACATTTCAAATTTATCCAAATTAGCATTATTTCTGTGCAAATGTTTATGCAGAACTCAAATCAACAATTAGTTTTTGAAGAAACTTACCTTTCTTGCTTTGAAAGTCCATAAAAAAAGGAAGTATATCTCGCACTTTTCTCTCCTGTAACTCTCACGAAGTTCTACGTAGGCTGCAATTTTCTTTTGAATTTTGGTCAATTTTCTTCCTTTACTGAAACTTCCGGCGATGTACTTCCTGTCATGAAATTAATAAGCGTAGAAATACAATAGCGCATTACTTTCATTACCGGAAGTACATCGCCGGAAGTATCAGTAAATGAAGAAAAATCGAGCAAAATTCGTTCACATACGCAGTACGTCATTCTGCAGTTAATTACATGACTTCGTGAGAGTTATAGGAGAGAAAAAGTGCAAGATATAATTCATTTTTTATGGACATTTAGATAAAAAAAGGTAAGTTTCTTCAATAACTAACAGTTGATTTGAGTTCAGCATAAACATTTGCACAGAGATAATGCTATTTTGGATAAATCTGAAGGGGAAAAGCGTCGGGACTTACAACGAAAATTTACCCTAAAAGCTTATTTTTTTTCATTTAAATTATTTTTTTATAAATGTGTTAAATTTAACTTGAATGTTCCAAATTACGAAAGGCTTATTTTTAGGACGTTCTAAATTAATTTTATGATTACTTTTAGGAATTATTAAAAGTATTTCGTCCTTCATTTTCTGTCAATTGTATTTCAAACATTGACAAAATGGGAAAAAGCAAAATAATTTTTCTGAGCCGTGTTTACCATCATGCAAATGAACTTGATTACAGGTAGATATCTATTCAGTTAAATGATCAATTTAGTTCAGTTGGTAGGATAGTTTGTCACTTGAAGAGGTGTCATTCATTCATTCCCACAAAACTCTGGTCGTCCCAGAAAGATAACGGAACACACATAAGATTATTGGTAGAGAAATGTTGGCAACAAAACCCGAGTTATGCTTAGAAAAATGTAAGGACGACTTGAAGTAATTGGAGTAAATGTGATTACATATACAATTAGTCGTTCACTTCGTCGATATGACATATTTTCAAGGACTCCAAAGAAAAAAGAAACACTTCTTAACTAAAAACATGTTCTTCTTAGACTGGATTTTGCAAACGAACATTGTAGCAAACCCGCGGCCTTTTAGAAAGATGTAATGTGGTCAGACAAAACAAAACTTGAACATTTTTGCAGAAACGCTGTGACAACGTTCTGGAGAAAAATGGTACATAATATTCCCTTACTATAACTCTAATCCTATACCAAATGTAAAAATTAGTGGCAAATAAATCATGATCTCTGGTTACTTTAGAATCAAATGTGTAGCGAACATTGAAATAACAGAAGAGTGGATGAATAGAACATATTATAAGGGTATTTTAAAAAGAATAAACTTTTGTTGGGTTTGAAGACAATGTGGTTGTTTCAACAAGACAACGATCTTAAACATACTGCAATGTTTACAAAATCATTGTTAAGTTCAAACAGAAGAGATATTTTAAAATGACCAGTCCAATCTTTAGATCTCAATCCGATTGAAAATTTATGGAGAGAGCTGAAACAGAATTCAAAGAAAAACCCCGAAAAACCTGCATGAACGAAAGGAATTTTGCCGTGAAAAAAAGCTAAGAAACATGCAAAAATTGGTAGGGAACTACCTTAAGCGCCTGCATACGCTACGAAATATGAATACATGATTTAATAAATGTATTGCAAACATGTGCGTTTACAAATATTAGTTTTTCTTCGTGGGATATTCATTAGTTTTAAATCTGATCGTTTCACTAAAATTTTAAACATATTGACTATTAGCAGTAAAAGTTTCCTTAATCTACCTAAAGAAACATATTTTGTAATGTGTTGTAAAATTTTGCGTGACACTCTATGCAGGGTAGTCAGGGATTTTTAGCATTGTTGTAGATCATTTTATGAGAATAATAATTGTGTGGATATCTGTGAAGAAGTCTTCAACACTCAAAAAATATGTTTTTAGTCTAACTGGAGAGTTTTAGAAATTGATTTGCTACGACTTTATTTATAGTAATCAGGGTGAAAGTTTTGATATATCATGTATACTTAATATTTCCTTTTAAACTAAATATCAGTTTATTTTCTATAGTTTCTTTATCTCCTACATTTAATCCTTCAAACTTTTACCTTTTACTTATCTTCCCGGCCTATTTTCTTTTACGCTCTTAAGAAGATTATGTAGGCTTATCAATCGGAAAGTCGACCTGATACTAACTCAAAAATTCTGGATATTGGTAAATCCTTCACATTCATTATTTCTGGAAATGTGGAAAATAGTACAGATGAAAATAAAAATGAAAATAGTTGATGAAAATATTATGGAAATCCCTGAAGTGTATTAATTTTTTTCTATCAAATGTTCTTGGCTGTAATCACGAAATGAATACGGAGCGATACCAAAAATAGATCAAAACGAATAAAATATGAACTGAATAATTGTAGCTTTATGCAAATATTTGAAATGCGATCCGTAAAAATATATTTCATTTCATCTTCTCATAAGTAGTAGCTTTTGATATTCACGTGATATGAAGTGGGGCACCTCGAGGTGGTGTAAAGGTTAGCAAGTTTTTTTCGCTAGAACCAATTACAACTGAGTAATGTGTTCAATCTTCACTGGGTTTCCCATACTTTCGGTCTTGTACCACGTCAAAGCTCCGCTTAGAAAATCACCATATTTAAGCATGAATCAGACACCTCGTGGTGGTGTAAAGGTTAGCAAGCTTGTCTCGCTAGAACCATTATAATTGAGTAGTGTGTTCGATCCTCACTGGGTGTCCCATAGTTTTGGTCTTGTGCCACGTCTCTGCTGTGCTTAGAAAATCACTACTTGATATGAAGTGGAAGCAAGTGATATTAAGATTTTAACAGACTTGTTAACATACTGCCTTTTTTTTCAAGTGGACTGTAGTGTATCTTTAGTATTCACCTGATTTATTTAATAACCAGTCTTTTCAAAGACTTTGCTTAAAATATATTTAGTGCTATAATAACAAATGACACAACTGTCATCATCATAGCTTACAACTTCCTCAAATCTTTCGAAATATCGTGAGATATGACTGTTTTTATCTTCTTAAAACCAATGGGGTCAGGGATGCTGATGTGACCCCGAGCCACTTATAACACCTTCTTTTTCCATTAAATATTTTTATCTAATTTTCATATTATCAGTCTTTTCTGAGGCTCTAGGTATTATTTTCTAGTACTCTAATAACAAGTGAAACAACTGTTATTTAACATATTTAGGTCGGTACGATATTGCTGAATCAAGAAGTTGTTCTGATGTCTGGGTAGAGAAGGCATATACACACGTTGTATGATGAATACATTTTAATTTCTGGGTTGTTTTTTCCATCATTGAGTGCACTAGGGGGTGAATGCTTTCTGAATTTTGGCATTGCTGGTGGATTGTGTAGCTTTGAATGAGGTTGTCTTATAATAAGGTGTATAGTACTGGATTGTTGTGCTACCGTTTTGTAAACGGATTCTAGAAGTTGCAGTGATCTTTGTTTCTACCTTTCGATGTAATGATAAAGGGTACGATTACGACTGTATCACTGGATGTTTAAATCCAGATTAGAGATACACGTATCTTCTATGTGGCTGTACCCCTATTTTGTGTAACGCTCCAACAAGTAAATGTCACCCGCTATACTTTCTTAAATAAAAGTAACTAGGTTTAGATGCGCCTATCGTCCGGCTCACACTCCTCCCTAGTCTTCTGAACAAGAGTAGAGACTTATTCCTTGTTTTCTCTTTAGTATTAGGTTTCAGTTCCTTCAACAGTTTACTTCAGTTATGTACTTCTAATGTCTCCGCCTAAAACTCTGAAACTGTAATTAATTTTTCTTCCCTGAATTTGAGTCGAGAGGTTCGTCTGTTGTACGGTACATTCTTCGTCACTCAGTTTTGAACAGAAGCAGACATGTATTCCTAGTTTCTAATTTAAGATTAGGTCACCTGTACCTTCTAACGCCTTTTCCTTCTCTTTACTTTCCAGTGGTTCCTTGCGACTTGATATCGTAATCTCATTCAGTCAGTTAAGTGCCATACGAAAGAGACATGACTGACTGGGCAGAAGATTATCCCGCAGTAGGTTGAAAGTGCTTTCTGTGGTAGACTGGTTGCCAGACAAGGCTATAGAACCCAATCTGTCCTGCTATTTAACCCATAACTGGAGGGAAAAAGACGGATTAATACCTTTCCCAAGGGTATTTGTGCGTAAGTGAATGCAATGGATTCAGCAGGAACTCGAACTCGGATCCCCGATTTTTCGTTTTGAGCCGTTATCCACAGCACCACGACATAATCTCATTACTTGGATTTATTTCACTTACACTTTATCCTTCAACCTCGAGTGATTCTTGAGCTTTGTACAAGATGAAAATCATCGTAAAATTTACTTTTTGGGACTTTACTGAAAAAAGGATAACTTCTTTTACGTTTTCTTGATTCTAACAGAATAGGTGATATTCTTTTTATTATTATTACTAGCAGAACCCGTGGAATTTGCACAGAAGGATAATTATGATTGCCTGGAAAAATTTTACTTCGTCATACTACAAATGATAGTAACGTCTTCAAACATAAAGGTATTGGATAATTAAATTACGATAATACAGAGTATCAAGAATCTCTACTGGCAGCAAACGGCCTGCATACGGACAGGTAACGACCTCAGTAGATACACAAAGATAGAAAAAGGCGTAAGACAAGGCTGTGTCTTTTCACCGGATTTGTTCAACCTATACAGCGAGAATATTTTGAGGACCCTAGATGACACACCAGGATTTATTATTGGAGGCCACAACCTGAACAACATAAGATACGCGGACGATACAGTACTGATTGCGGACACGGAAAGGAAACTGCAAGATCTCATACAGAAAGTAGCAGTGGAGAGTGACAAGATGGGACTACAAATAAACTAAGAAAACTGAGTGCATGGTCATCAGCAAAAGATACAACCCAAAATGCCAAATACAGGTGGGGGATAACAGAATCAAACAAGTCCAAGAATTTAAGTACCTAGGAAGTGTTCTAACAGGAGATGGAAAGTGCGACACGGAGATCCGAAGGCGAATTGGCATGGCAAAGGACGCGTTCCAGAAGATGAGCAAAATACTAACACACAGGAAGATCTCAATAGAAACGAAGAAAAGAGTGCTAGACTGCTACGTGATGTCAGTTCTTCAGTACGGCTGTGAATGCTGGACAATATCATCGAAAATGAGGACAAAACTGGAAGCGGCCGAAATGTGGTTCTACAGAAGGATGCTACGGATATCGTGGACTGAGCATACAAGCAACGACGAAGTGTTAGAAAGAATGGCAACAAAAAGGAAATTGATACTGAGCATCAGGAAGAGACAACTGAAGTTCCTGGGACATGCAATGAGGAAGGAAAGCCTGGAGAACCTGATACTGACTGGTCAGATAGAAGGAAGGAGAGACAGAGGAAGGCAGCGGATAACATATTTGCAGGGCCTGATCAGGTGGATGACGGAACGGGGGTTGCCAGGAGCAACAGGAGCAAACATACTAAGAGCCACAAGGGATAGGGAGACGTGGAGATCCATGATCGCCTACGTCCTGAAGGGACAGGGCACATAGAAGAAGAAGAATACAGAGTGTAATTTTATTAAAATATCTAAACTTACTTATAAATGGAACTTTGTGTGTGTGTGTCTATCCGTTACCTATAGACTCCGAAACGGCTGAACCGATTTTCTTGAAAATTTACAGTTGTACTAGAAGTGTCTGTGAGTGTTCTGAGCTAGGTTTCTTGCCGAGGTACGTCCGATAAATATCGAAAATCGATAATCGAAAAAATCGGGTTATAGAAGGAATGGTCCGATTTTAATCAAATTTGATACACTCATAGACAAAGACATAAGAAACGATATTCAGAACTTTCAAGGTTGCAGTTCTTACAACAGTGCAGAAAATCTATAATATATATATATATAAACGCAAGATGTTTGTGTGTGTGTCTGTTTATCTGTTTCTATATCCTTTATAAAAATCCACATTTTTTATCCGATTCTCACCAAACTTCACACAAATATTTTTTAGGCTGAGTCTGAGCTACAGGACCATGGATTAGTTTTAAAGCTTTCATTATATCCGAGCAACGCCGGGCTATACGGCTAGTCTATAATAGAAGCTATTTTACTATAATCTTATATTATATTCAGCGGCGTATGCACTGACCATAACCAAAATACTGTACGCTATTTTGTGAGAGATTTTAAAAGAGAAAATGTTTTTTTTTATTACTGAAAAATCATGGCTCCTGTGTCCATTGTAAACAGAAATGATCGAGTAATGGCCAAGGGTGTAGACGCCAGAAATTTTGTTATTAGGTCGCGGGATACGACAACAAACCTACCTATTTTTACTATATTGTACAGTACACACACATATACACACACAAACACAATCACTGCTACAACCACCAGCTTAAACCGCTACCGCTACGATAATGCTATAGGCACCCTCCTCCAACTCTCTCACTCTTTACTACATTTACGTTCGGCAAAGGTGAGAAAAAGGATGAGGAGAATAAAAAGATAGAGAGGAAGAAAAAGCTCGTGTTGAGAGTAAGTGTGTTATCTTTCTTCAGTGGCGTAAATGGCGGAGGAACTAAGTTACTAAGGAAGAAACAAGCAGAATTATATTATTATTATTATTATTATTATTAGTTGTAGTAGTAGTAGTAGTAGTAGTAGTAGTAGTAGTAGTAGTAGTATTTTCTTTAATTTCTTTGACTTACTCATTTCTTTCTAATGCCCAGTCAGAGACTTAGGGTCGAAAATGGCAACCTGACATTGTCATTGATCATTATCATACCTAGCAGCGTACACATTTTAAAATTGTTAAAGCCCTTCGTAAAGTATGGACTGAAGTTTCTTATAGACTCAAATGAGCCTATAAGAATAATAATACTCTTAAATGAGCCCATAAGAAAATTTTCAAGCAAACTGAGGGCTCCAACTACAACAGTGATGTTTTTTATGTCCGATATCTTTTAGGTCTTCCCTTCAAGATCCTTGTATTCTGATAGTTTTTAAAGATCTCCAGTGATACATTACGATTTACAGGAACTACCATGAGAATAAGGAATAACATTCTGTTCTTGTGGCCTTTGATTACGATGTCTAGGTGATAATAATAATAATAATAATAATAATAATAAAGAGAGCATTACATACAAACAAGATTTACATTTAGCAAATTCTGTAGAAAAGCAAAACGGAAGCGAAGAACCAACTATTGCGGCAAAAAATATGAAAATGAAAGCCAAAGATAAAGCTCTTGAACAGATGAAACAACGCTGGTAAGACATACTTCTGCATGGCAAATATCCAGACCGTGCCAATAAATCCAATGTTGATAAAGTTAATGCTCATCTATGGTTACGTGCATATGGATTAAAGTCTGAGAATGAAGGCTTTATTCTTGCAGCGCAAGACTAAAGTCTTTTCACTAGGAAATTTCAGGCAAATATTATACATAATAATGTAGATTTAAAATGTAGGTTCTGTGATAAATACCAAGAAACATTAGACCATCTAATCTCAGGATGTTCTTTATTTGCCCCATATGAATATAAAAATCGTCACGATAGAGTGAGGCAATATTTACATTGGACAATGTGCAAACACTATGGAAAATATGTAAACAAACACTGGTATGAACGTGACCCAGCACCGGTTACATAAATAGAATATGTCACCATTCTGTGGGATTACACCATCTACACAGGCAAATAATCTGAAACAAATATGACGGATATTATTGTTAAAAATCAGAAAGAAAAAACTTGCCTATTAACTTAGTAGCAGTATAGCCCGGCGTTGCTCGGGTGTAATGAAAGCTTTAAAACTAATCCATGGTCCTGGAGCTCAGACATAGTCTATAGAATGTGTGTGTGAAGTTTGGTGAGAATCAGATAAAAATTGTGGAGTTGTATAAAGGACATACAGACAGATAAACAGGCACACACACAAACATATTGCCTTTATATATATATATATATATATATATATATATATATATATATATATATATATATTATCGATTTTCTGCACTGTTGCAAGAACTGCAACCTTGAAACTTCTGAATATCGTTTCTTATGTCTTTGTCTACGAGTGTATCAAATTTGATTAACATCGGACCACTCCTTCTATAAGCCGATATTTTCGATTATCGATTTTCGATATTTATTGGGGGTACCTCGACACAAAACCTAGCTAAGAACACTCGCTGGCGCTTATAGTACAACTGTGTAAATTTTCAAGAAAATCGGTTCAGCCGTTTCGGAATTTATAGGTAACGGATACACACATACACACACACACACGCACACACACACACACACACACACAATGTTCCATTTATAAATAAGTTTAGATATGACGTGTCCAACAGATTGTAACATAGCAACAAAGGAATTCGAAAAACTGTCAAAATATAAAAACCTGGAAACTGAAATAGAAAAAATGTGGAAATTGAAAACAAGAATCGTGTCAGTGATAGTAGGCGCACTTGGAATGATAAAAAATGGAACAAAACAACACATTGAAAGAATCCCTGGAAACCCTAGCTGAAAAGATATATAAAAAATGTTTTGTTAAGTACAGCCCACACACTAAGGAGAACTTTGTCTATGTAACGCTAGGAATGTTAGGGTAGATAGAAAAACATGAAATGGAGCCATAAAAACACACCAGTACCTGCCTTATGTCTTCTCGCAGACTTGGTAGGTAGTGCGACCATAGCAGATATCGAAATATGATGACAAATGACAACATAATAATACATAGAAAAATGTGGAAATTGAAAACAACTATCATATCAGTGATAGTGGGTGCATTTGAAAATGATAAAAAATGGAACAAAACAACACATTGAAAGAATCCCTCGAAACCCCAGTTTAAGAGATATAAAAAATTGTATTGTTAAGTACAGCCCACACACTAAGGAGAACTTTATCTATGTAACGCTAGGATTGTTAGGGGAGATATGAAAAAAAAATGAAATGAAGCCATAACAACACACCATGTCCTGCCTTAGGTCTTCCTCCAGATATGCTATGTAGTGCGACCATAGCATAAATAGAATTATAATGAAAAATGACATTTCTTTTCGTTTTTCCTATAAATTTATTTGGTTAAACGCCGTAACCAAGTGACTGCAATTGCTTCCAGAATACTAATATCTTGTAAAATGTTATTTCACGCATTGCTACTTCTGTATTCTGATATATCATAAAATTTCTTTAAATTTCAAATTCATTTAATCTCAGTTATCTTAATTAAAAGTATATTATGGACACGGGTCAAATTTTAACGTTTCCTATTTTCTCGATTGAGGTTCTGGCATTTCATTTATTCTTTATTCATTCTTCACAATAATGCAGCTAATTTAATGATATAGAAGGTATGATATTTTAAAAGATATTTAGGTGAACACCAACATAACATTAGAAAATATCGTGCAAGTATCAAATTCACTCTTACTGAGGAATTAGTTTTACATCGATACTGGCAGGAATATTCGATAGGTGCATATTGACCAGACAAAAATAAGCTAATAGTTATTGATAAAATTTCACAATAGATCCATAGTAATTCACTCATATGAGTTGATGTCAGTTTTTTGGCTTTTATATCTCTAATTATCGGAAACCAATCATATAAATCATGCAGAGATTTCAACCTACAGTATATATTTCATTTAATCAATTGATATCAGAAATTCTTGAACGCCTACGAGTACCATAGAGCCAGTAATTAATATAAATTTCAAATTTAGAAGTCCTGGTGGTTTCTCGAGATGAAAGTTTCATTGGCCTTCTGACGAACTTAAAGGCACACATCACGTCGCACTTGAGGTTGATCTAATGTCAAGTTTTATCGACAAATTTTGCAAAACTTTGATGAATCTTAGAACTGACAGTATTTCTTCTTAGTCTCACTAGCTGGTTTCAATGAAATGAGATAGATGATAGAATCTCTGGTTACTAATGGATGAGTTCATGGCATTTATGCTAGGTTTTATGGTGATTTACTTGTGAGTGCTTGTCCTAAACCTTCGTCATCTTAATAAACCGACATTTGATATGCATTTAAACGTGCCACACAAAAGCATGTCTTCTCCTCCGAACAGTTTAGATTCATTTCGACCGTTTCAACAGCGGATCTGCTGAGCTACGCACACGGCCGTGCTTAGGGCTCCCCGCAGACCCCATAATTGCGGAGGGTGCGCAAGTCCCATAGGGGCCGCAAGGATCCTTGGCTCCGCAGATCTATTGTAATGAAAAAAATTAACAAAATAATTATTACGATTAAATGGAAAATTATTATCACTTTTGTATATTGAAATAGACATCTACCAACCCGTCTCGCTCTATCTCTGTCTTTATATATATTGTAAGAAAGTTATGGAACATGTAGGTTTTAAACCCACTGTTCATGCATTTACTCTTATAAAGAGTGTTCGATACAACATAGAGCTTTACAATGCATATATATATATATATATATATATATATATAAAGTGTTAGTTATTAACTCCTTCTCCCAGCCCAACCCAATGAAAACCAATACATCCCAACCCCTTCCTCTACCTAAACTAACCTCTGGGCTTAGAATTTTTCTCATTCTCTGTTTATAAGGAGTCGAAGAATGCATGCCTTAAAAATGTCATCTTGAAAATGGCTATTTCCCCACTAATTTTTATCTGAATTTACACACACACACACACACACACACACACACATATATATATATATATATATATGTATATGTGTATATATATATATATATATATATATATATATATATATATAAACTTTGATAGAAGCCTTCCAGCCCTGAAGAGTCCACAAATCCTTTTAATTAAAAAAAAAATGAACTTAAGAGACAAATAGATTATAGATATCTGTTTCAACATATATAACAAGTAGCTAAAAGTTGTGAAACATTCGTAATGTATAGCCTCAAAAAGCTAATTCCGCGAATTTCCGTTTTTCGTGATCACGGAATAACTGCGTTCCGAGAGTATGTTATTTTGTTTAAAGTACTATTTATTGTGGGTTCAGTATGTTCGGGGGGGGGGATTGCATTCTGTGGGTAGAGGGGCCGCTGGAGGTGGGGAAGGGAACAAATATAGGATATTTAAATGCGATAATTAACGGGAAAATCAAACCTCATGTGGTAGCCGAACAGAATCAGATGGAAAGAAGTATTTTTAATAATAACTCATTAAAATACAAAAAAAATAACTCATTAAGTACAACCAATATACATTGAAAACCAGTTTTCATTGTATGTTAGTTGTCTCCCTTGAATATGGTTTTTGCAGTACATACAGCCTTGGAACCTTCCGAGAGAACCATGTAGGTATACAAGAAAAAGGATTCGTACTGATATCTGTGAATCACTAATCATCTACAACAAATATTCCTGTCATATCTCTTATTATTTCTTGATAATATATCAAATTTTATTATGCCAGCCAATCTTTTACAATGAAATTTATATTCACTGACAGCCTTATGTACAATTTTCATCGTATATTTTTATAAACAATATATCGGCAGAGTTTTATGCAATAATATGTTTTCTTTAATAAAAACTAAATAAAATTACTTCCTTATCGTATATCAGATTTTATTATGCGATAAAAATGTAAAATAGAGGACATATCCATATTCGATTAAGACAATATCCCAGTTTAAAAGTTAATATTCATCACTGATATTTTATTACTTTCAAGCCTTTAACCATTGTTTTCGATAAATTCTACTTTATTTTTCTACTCTAAAGTTACTAGATTTATTGCTAAACAAATGTCTATTGCGTAATGATTGACTTATATGCTCCCATAAGTTTTTTTACTTGACCAAATGCAAACTACTGCATATATATTTAGAAAGGCTGAGTGCTATGTTTTTAATTTGATGAATTTGAAGTCATTTCAGGCAAGGACAGCAACAGTTAGCATCTTCTGCATGTGAAAAAACATTGTCTTGTATGAATATATTCTGTAGCCTGAAGCTTCTTGTTTGTGATGTATGCAAATTTAAAAAAGTGTTATTCAAGAATTTTCAAAGCGTCATTGCGTTTATCTTCAGACCGCATCAACTTCAAGCGCATATATATATATGTATGTATAAATAGTATCATAATGTATAAAAGCGCATATATATTTCTGATGCTAACTATAGAGGCTAAACATATTATTTAACCAAGATATTTTATTCTAATTTATTTTGGAAATATTTTACCTCTAGAATTTTCATTATTCATCAATCCAATTTTACTTTGAATTAAACATTTCAAATTACTGTTGAGCAATCAATAATTATTTTGTATATTTACAAATGAGAAATCCATCATGATATATTTTTATGTGAATAATTGAAAGACTAAAATATCGATGCAAAAAAAAAAAAACTAGTTAAATTGTGATAAGAGCAGAGAGGAATGATAAATACATAGCATCGAAATCTAAACAGTATCTGTTGAATTTTCCTACCAATCAAACAAATGACTGCTAAAGAACAGGAAGTCTCATGGGAGATGGCAAGAATCGTATGTGACCTATCACGTGATAAAATCTCCTTCATTTCTTTGCAAGTATTTTCACCCGGTTAAACTTTATTTGATCAAATAAAAAACTAGACATTGCTCTTTGGCATGACAAACAAACATCCTCATCGAAAAACTAATTTACTTATCGTATTCACTTTCTTCGTGTGCTTCTTTTCCTCTCTCTCTTGAAGATTGTAAAGTCATCATTTGCAAGGCATTCTCTATTTGAATTGATGAGACACAGCTTTAAATAAATCAACTTCCACGTGACGATCAAATAATACTGCCTATGAACACCACCCAGAAGCTTCTTTTTAAAACATAAATTTACAGGGCAGGATCAGAAAAGACAGCTACCTGACAGCCATACAGGGTAAAGATTACGAGTAACGCTACAATAAATCTTTGGATCTATTAGGTGTAGAAATAAACATCAAAATGGAGAGGTACTAAGATAATATAGAGAAGAAAAGTTAATGAAGTCTGTGGTATTATAAGAATGAAACCAAATATTAAAGAGAAACTAATATTAACGACAGTTTGTTTGTCTATAATTTTGAGATGAGGTAATAGTTATATAGTTTACAACATTCCAGCTGTTACTTTCATCTTCATAACCAAATTCACAATGTCTTAGACCGCAGTACGTTCCAGCCTTCTTCAGGGGATTAGAATTTCGAATCGAAACTTTCATTTCGATCACTTGGATAAATTGTCCTCAAGAACATATGGGCCAGTAGATAAAGGCGTGGGTTAGATCCAGGGACTTTGTGCAAAGAGCTACAGCAGTATTTAATAACTTAGTTAATTGTGTTAAACGGAGGTAATAAAGACATTCGGAAGTGGCATGGCTCATGGAACGAGAACAATCTATCTAGGTGATTGAAATGATGTGTTTTGTTCGAAATTCTAATCACCTGAAGAAGACAGGAGCGTGCAACAGCCGAACCGGCATGAATAGAGCAATAAAGATGTGGACAACAATCCAAACAATGTAAATAGCAATATTGCTCTATGTATAAGATAAGACGTTTACTTTTAAATTCGAAGAAATTTACTGAACAAGAAGATTAGTGTGCTGAGCAGCTAAAAATAAATTTAAATACGAAAACACAAAAACAATAATAAAAAAAACACTTATAATTACTACTAGAAATTAACCACAGGTTGTGGATTCTTAATTTAATTTAAAATATTTTGAATCAGTTTTAATTTCTGCATTTATTTATTTGGAATTATTTTCGGTAAATTTCACTTACATAGTTACCCATATTTTCAATGTATATATTTAATTAACACTATAATCAATTAGGTTTGTATTAACATTAATAAAATATAAAAAAATATTATTTAAGAAATAACAATTAAAATCAGTAAGTCAAATTAAAAGTAATCAACATGTAAAATGTTTTTAATTAATAATTTAATTGATTTTAAGCAATTTATTGAAATATTTTTCCTACTTTGCCTTTATTTATTGAAGAAATGCAAATACCGGGAGTTTTATATTGTTATATTGTGACATCTTAGAAGTGTATTAAAGATTCAGTTTATTATATTAAAATAAGTCAATGTCACTGTATTCTTCACAAGTTCAAATAAAATTATCTGAAGATAGAAAAATAGTTCCACATTTAAAATTGTATGGGAGTCATTTTTACAGGGTATTTACTACCAAGTGATTTATTGCAAGAATTCTAGATCCTGTACAGTTTTCGATAACGAAACGAAAATTCAATCTCCTGGAAGAAACTATTTTCTTTTTATTTCGTATGTTTAAATTCGCAACTATATAGTGCATCAGAGCAAACAAAAGAGATGATCTTCTGATCAAGAAGATCTGCAGTTGATTTTGCTGTATAAAATTGCTTGATTTTTGTTGCAAAATGGCAAATCATGAAGATATTTTTGTACAAACACATAAGTATATTTATCATGTTTATATTATCACATAAGAACATGTGATAGAACATGATAGTTATCGTTGCAAGGCTATGTGGTGAATTCGAAATAAATATAATCTTTTCTTCGGTGAAACGTACTCTCTCAATTTAGTTTGAAGCAATTTGGAATATTACTTTTGTCCGACGATATAAACATTTTCCCTCTCTTGACAACTCATCGAAACTACGAACCTTTAATCTTTTTACGTACTCTGAAACAAGTTATGGAAACTTTAAATGAGTAAATATATAAATAAATTCTTTATCTTTTTCGTTAAAAATAACAATTGTTTTTCCTCGTCATTTTTCTTACATACTTCAGTTATATTATTTTCACGATCAGTGATTAGAACGAATTTGTTTATTTATGAAGTAATGCATAATAAAGTTCAATATAGGCAAGTTTTCATAGGAAATAAAAATAAATTTTTTTATAATTTTTCTTTTTTCTTTTTTTTGCTTCCGCAATTTTCATTAAAGTTAACATTCAGCGTAAGAAAAAATTAACAAGGAATATTTATTAAATATTTTCCGAATTTTTAATTGATTATTTTAGTTATGTTCATTCCGTGAGAGCGAAGTAGACACAACTAAATTCATGAAACAATTTTGTTATATACTCATGTCGATCCTCATTGAGCAACACAGTATTATCACCTTGTATAGGATGTTCGTTGTGGTGCAGTGGGTATCGACTCGGAACGAGAAATCGGGGAGCCGAGTTCAAATTCCAGTTGAATTCATTGCATTCACTTACGCGCAAATACCCTTGGGAAAGGTATTAATCCGTCTATTCCTTCCAGTCATGGGTTAAATAACAGGACAGATTGAGTTCTGTAGCCTTGGCTGGCAACCAGTGTACCGCAGAAAGCAATGGCAACCTACTGCGGGAAAAGCTTCTGCCCAGTCAGTCATGTCTCTTTCGAGACATGATCGCCCAAGCGTGTTTCACGTACGGCACTTAACTGACTGACAAAATGGGGCTTAATAAATAACTTGATTCCCTAATATAGAATGGTTATGAACGTCTTTTACAGAAAGATTTCTTGTTTAAATTCAATTTTGATTTGGATTTCAAATAACTTTTCCTTGTTCTAGACTTCTTCTTCTTTATGTGCCGTGTCCCTTCAGGACGTAGGTGATCATGGACTTTTACTTGGCTCTGTCTCTTGTCGCTCTCTGTAATTTTTCTCTTGGTATCTCTTCCAAGCCAAGTTCCGTCAACCATTTACGCAAACTTAACAAGTACGTCTCGCGCTGTCTTCCTTTGTCTCTTCTTCCATTTATCCGACCTGCGAGTATCAAGTTCTCCAGGCCTGCCTTCCTCATTACGTGTCACAAAAACCTCATTCGTCCCTTCCTGATATTTATTATCATTTTTCTTCTCGTTTGCATCGTTTCCACCACTCGCTCTGTCCATGGTATCCTCAACATCTTTCTGTAAAACCAAATTTTTGCTGCCTCAAGCCTCTCCTTCATCTTTGATGAGATCGTCCATCATTCAATTTCATACAATATATCTGTCCAGCACATTCCTCTACGTAGATACTTTATCAAATATCGATTGACTTCGAATTTCGATCCAGCTTTGTGTCTGATTAATTACAACATAAGTAAGTAAAAATGTCTGCTGACAAAGGTTTGTATGCATGTAAGCAGCGGTGTATAATTTGGTCTGAACGTCTATCTGCCTGTCTATCCAGGTTTGTCTATACAGTCATTTAGGCATTACGCTTGCTTGTACAAATACTCACGGTATCGCTTGCGTGAAATGTGTTATAATTCCACTGAAAAAATAAGATAAACAAAATCCTTTGACTGAATACTGCCGCATTCAGTTTGATTAAACATTAACCTATAGGTCTTTCACTTACTAATTTAAAAATAAGTTTCAGCATGAGTACATCAAGTAAACTATAACATCTGACACGGGAGGCGCGCCAGGTCAATGTTAAATTGAGATATTGCTTGAGAGAGGCAATAAGCTAAGACTGGCATGAATTGTAAATTCGTATCGGCTTTAATAACTGCGTGTGTTAATATGTTAATGACCCTGGTGTTTAGATTAACATGATGAATGTGCTGTCGGATTTAAGGGAGTTCCATCGAGTAATATATCAAACAGTTTACGTTTTCTTTCCTCGTTTTGAAGTAAGCAGTTAACACAGGCGAACGTATAAATTATCCTGTGTTAAGAACAGGCGTAGAGCGAAAGCAAAAAAACTTCTTCAATTCGAGAACTAAGAATAGAAAATGTGTCAAAATATATACCAAAAGGAGTAAAATCGATCGATCTATCTATCTATCTATCTATCTATCTATCTATCTATCTGATTCTCTTCTTATCTATGTATCTATCTATCTCCTTCTGTTCGTATGTATCTATCTCATTCTGTTCGTATCTATCTATCTATCTATCTATCTATCTATCTATCTATCTATCTATCTATGGTAGCTTTGATTTAAATTTTGTATTTTTAATTAGGTAATTTTTGATTATTTTAGATAATGTTTTATGTCAAATTTTTGCTTTCAGCCACGCAAATTGATTATACATTAGACGAATAAGAAAGCAGTAATTGCACACATGCATACACAAATACTTATATATCTACAAAAGATTGCGCAATATATATATATATATATATATATATATATATATATATATAGTTGTTCTCATTGTATTTCCTCCCTCTTTGCTGTATCGATTTCACAAATTGAAGTGCAATAGATTATTAGCAGTTCAGTCTGACTGATACATTCATTGCTGAGATTGTGTTGATGTGTCAGACATCTTGAGGTGTTTCCCTTTCAGTTTAACAGCATGAATTCTTACAAATAGCTGGAAGTGTCCCAGAACGCAATTCTTACACATGGAGAAAATTCCATTACGGAGAATGTATAAAACGTTATAACAGCAACAAAAAATAACTCGATACGTGTATATAAAAGAAGGAAGGGAAAAGGGAAAAGCAAGTGCACAAAATCAAAGGACAATACGTTTGTGTTTTAAGAAATGGCAGGTTTATATTTGCATCTTGATTCTTATTTCTTTGTTATTCTCTCTTCTTTCACTCTCAGTAAAACGTTGAATTTTAATGGCTGATGTCGCCCTGCTTTAGTTGATTATATTTTTAAATATATTTTGGCACGTCCGGAAAAATTGTTCCTAAATTGTCTAAAATGAATATATCACCAGTAGAGTAGTTGCTGGTTTTAAACTGCAGACGGTAGATCTAAAAAGTGCTCAATACACAATTAAATCAAAATTTTTGAGTATGCAGAGCTAAGAATATATCAAAGAACGGAACACACATCATTTCCTTCCTGCCTAGGTTTTGACCACGACGTTTTCGTCAGGCAAAGTAGTACTTCTGCTGTAGAGATCACTTTGGGCAAAACATAGTTAGAAGATAACTTATGCATTCAACTATTTCACACACACACACACACACACACACACACACACACACACACACACATATATATATATATATATATATATATCCATATGAGGGAGAATCGCCGACTGACGCCATTTCAGTCGGGTTTCAATATATATATGCTTAGTTGGATGTAAAGTGAGATGATGTTTTAAATGTATAGCACATTTCAATTCAATGAAATTTAAATTTACTAAATGTCTAATGATTGAGTTTTGTCTACTATGAAGAATTTTTGTAAATTGCATAAAATATGATTTCTTCAGTTGGCTTAATACAACTCTAATATATATATATATATATATACATATATATATATATATATATATATATATATATATATATAACTTTAAAAACAAGGAATTTATTTATAGTCTCTAGAGCTCTTTCGACCAACATATCATCAGCAGAAAATCGTTAGAATCACAAATAAAAAAAAACACCAACCAAAATGAAGAGCTAAAATAGGAGGAACGTTAAAATAACTATACATATAAATATGTATTTATAACTAGGGGAGGAGAAATGACGTGTAAATAATTAAACAGACTTAACAAAGTCCTTCTGCTGGCAAAGAGAAGGCTTTTGTAGGGATAAGCAGACTGATTCCCAAATCTTTAATTGATTATTGGAATTAGCTACATGTTAAATTTTGAACCACTCTTTCATATACGACTCGGCACAGGCTATATTCTCAACTAGGAGTTGAGCAATAGCCGATCCTATATTGGTAGAGGGAAGACAACACATTCTACCTATTTTATCTAATCGTATTTTCGAAGATACATGTTGAGTAATTCTTGTTTCCAAATGTAAGTTTGTTTGCCTCACATGTCCAGCGGCCACACTGGCAATTAAATTCATATATCAAAGTACTTAATTTGATGTAAAGCTATTCGTTTTTACAAAAAGACGGAAACGCAGACCTAGTCTGATAAAATTCACTACAAAGCAGCAGATCGAAAACAACCTGAAACAGTCTTGCAAACCTGATTAACTAAACTTTGGCCCTTATCCCTAATCTAAGGATCCTTCAAATAAACAGGACACTTAGAAGGCTTCAGGACTTTAGGAGAATGAAATTCCCTAGTTTTCTTATTAATATTCTAATTGATAAGAGCTACCAGGATAGTCATTACTAAGGAAAATCTCCCTGATATTCTCAAGTTCAAAGTTCAGTCTAGAAGGAGTCAAATTTTGAGCGCCCTGTACACATTGGTTTTGATAAGATTAGTTTTCCTTGATGTAGGTGCAAACTCACACCAAGTCATATACAGGCCAGTAAAGTTGGGTTTACGATAAATAATTGCAAGAAAAGGCCTTCTACTACGCTCAGCAAGAACGTCCAAAAAGGGCAAACAACTGTTCTTCTCCAATTCCATAGTGAAGGACAAAGCCTTATGTAAGAAGTTAAGCCTACTGAAAAAACATTCAGCTTCATTTTTATTTGAAAAAGTGGCAAAAGTTTCGTCAACATATCTTAAATAAATGAAAGGTTTAGACTCTTTGTCAAATAGCAAAGACTCGTAGTAACCCACACGATATCAGCGAACGCAGGACCAAGGGGACTACCCATCTGGACCCCATCAACTTGGCTATACATGATATTTTCAAAGTTAAACTTAACGAAACTAGTACAAATTGTCATAAGTTCTTCAAATACATCCCCAGGAAAAGGAGGTGCAGTGATGTCACCCAAATACAACGAGGTTGCACAAATATCAATAGTCTCCTTTAATGGTACGTTAGTAAACAAACTGGAAACATCAAATGAGCACATAAAATCAGTATCGGGGCATAGCTGTATGGCCTGTAAATTCTCAACAAACGAGAACGAATCAGGTATACAATATTTAGTATAAAATGTTCTAACCAGCTATATGACATGCAAAAGCCATTGAGCCAAAGAATGTTGGGCTGAAACAATCATTGATATTATCAGTCTCAACGAAACGTCCGTCTCATTAATTTTAGGAAGACCATAAAGCCGAGGTCTGTGTGAACAAGAAGGTTTAATCATATCATAGATCTACTTTGAAAATTAACCTTTTCTAAGCAAAGCACAACAAACGCTTCTGGATCTTGATTTCGTTTTTATATCTGTTGTTACAACTTTATACAGGAGCAATTTTAAGAAAATTTTCAGAGTTGTTCAAAATAATCAGCATCATTTTAACGTAATCTACTCGATCAAGCAGAACGACACCATCACCCTTGTCCGGTTTACAGATATAAATATCATTATTAGATTTTAGAGATTTAATAGTCTTTAAATGAGTTGTTGACCAAACAAAATCAACCGATTCAACAGGGGAGTTGCTATATCGATAAGCCAATTCATTCAACCTGGCCTTCACTTTAACAACATGATCCGCTGAGCGAGGAACATGTTGTGCAAGTTGAGAAAACAACACCTCAAATGCTGCCAGTGTCTCTTCTTTATGCACCGTAATAGGGGAGGAATACAAAATCCCAACCCCTTAGACAAAGCCAGACTTTCAATCTTCGATAAGCGGGTGCTCGAGTAGTTGAAAGTATGCTTATCTTCAGTACTTGAGTCACAACTAAATGTGAAACGAATAAGCAAGGCAAGCTGTTTTTCAAATTTCAAGTCAACATGTCGTTTGGCAAATTCATCGCCATTAGCCAAGTACTTGCAGAAACGAAAGAATTCAAAGAAGGACAAAAAAGATATAATTTCAGATAAACACCGATGTCTAGAATTAATGTAAACAATTGTCAGGAGGGACAAAATTTAGACACAAATTCAAAAACAAGGAATTTATTTCTAGTCTCTAGAGTTCTTTCGACCAATATCTCATCAGGAAAGAATCGTTGAGATTTACACGTCATTTCTCCTCCCTTCGTTATAGATACATATTTGTATGTATATACATACAAATATGTATATACATACGTATATATATGTATACATATTTTAACGTTCCCTCTATTTTTGCTCTTCATTTTCATTGCTATTTTTTGTTGGATTTGTGATTCCATTGATTTTCCTTTGATGAGATGTTGGTCGAAAGAAAGATCTTTAGAGACTATAAATAAATTCCTTGTTTTATAGCTGTGTAGAAATTTTGTATCTCTAAACATATGATTATACATATATATATATATATATATATATATATATATATATATATATATATATATTAACGATCGTATGTAGCAAGAATTGGAGTTTCATGCACAACACAATCTACAGGTGCTGAATATAGACTAACTGCTAAATATCTTATATTTTAATGAAATTTTTGGTTACTGCAATGTTGTTAGTTTGAAAGAATTTAATTTTGTCTATTAGCAAGAAAACATTATACTTAAAGTTCAATAAATGTTCTTTGGTTGTTTTTATTGTGACTTTAATCCATAAATCTCGGCGTCTTTTACGTTTTAATACTCATTCTTGTGTGGAAAGTTTCCTCGTCATTCCTTTTATGGCGCCCTCGATCTTGTGTAAATGGGTTAGTTTATAAGGGTAGTTACTAGTAACTCTGATGTTTCTATAGTCCAATCTAATTGTTTTCATACTCAGATAAATGACAGAATAAAAAGTATGAATAATTTTATTACACCTATCAGAATGCTGAACTAAAATCAGTAATATATATATATATATATATATATATATATATATATATATATATATATATATATATATATTAATGCAGGTTTCATTGAATGATATAGACAAGTTTTGTCTATTAATTTTGTGTAGGATCCGTTCATACCGTCTGATATACTTGATGGTGATGTCATTGAAAGAAAACAAAAAATCACAGTATTTGTTGAATTTTTTATCGGGTCTAAGCTTTCGGCTCACATAAGCCATTATCAAAGAGTAAATATTAACACACAGTAAACATAGAACATTTAAGCTATTAACAATAAAGATAATTGAATTGAAAATATAAGTCCATCCCTACCGTGGCGGATGGCCGAAGACAGTGACAAAATAGTGGTGTTGTGGTCCCTGGTCTGATTACAGACATTTGAATACGTTATTGGAAATATCGAAATTGATTGTATTCAAACCAGGTTTAAATTGTTTAATGTAGAGTGCTTCGAGAATTTTTAGTTTCTGCTTATTATTTTCTTGTTTGAGTATGTACGTGTTATCAACAAGCGTTTTTCTCAGAAGTGTGCGTTGATAACCGTGTTGTTCTAAATGACGGAATATATTTGAATTTTTATTTAAGTGCAACGTCAGACGCCGTGAGAGCGAATTTGTGGTGTGGCCGATGTAGATATTATTGAGGTTGTTAGAGATACATTCTCTAAATGGACGTATGAATTTATATACTACATTGGTTTTTTGCAAATCACTAACATCTAATTCATTTGTCCGCAACGACTCTTCCCCCACCGTTAGTGATTTGCAACAGCCAATAGTCGCTGAGACCCAGATTACGATTAGCCAAAAAGAGTTTGTGTTTTTTTTTTGTTTTTTTTGGTGGGGGGTGTTTTCCATAACAACTGTCGATTTGGGGCGACCTGAGCGTTCACAGTAATTTGTGTCTGTGCGACCGCGTTTAAAGTAGCATATAACTTTTTATCTATTGTTTCTGACGAAGCAGAGACGGAATAATACTTATCAAGTTATTGCTTTACTTGAACAGTATTTCTATCAGAACAAAATGCGTTATCAACACGTGAAATTCAGATTTTTCGATTTGATTTGAAATTTGCAACTGCAGCTTCACTTACATCACTCTAATTTGTAAACTAATAATCTTACTGAACCCAAATTTTGTCACGTGCCATTTGAAGGTTAGTACTTTATAAAAATTATTTGGATTTTTAATTGGTGGCGCATTTATATGTCATACCCGGAACTCATTGAGTGATGTATTATATGTTGGCTTCATGACAACAAAACTATCGAGTAAATATACTTACAACACTAAGTAAAATTAATATTGATGATAGCAACTATGTTTTAAAATGTCTATAAAACCTAGCTTATGATATACCTAAATCAATATTTTACTAAAACAAATAAAAAAATACAATTATAACAGCAATATTTTAGAAAACTTAAATTGAAATTTTAAAATAAATTCAAATTTAAATTTAATTATCTCAACTAGGTAAGGTTACTATTTGAATTAACTATATCGGAGCGCCTCCTTACGTTATTGCCTTAAATTTTTTTGGGGGGTGGGGGGTTATTCACGCCTGAAGATTATTTTAACTAAGACTGAAAGTACTTGGGAAAATAAAAAATGAGAAAAACTACGACTCCTATCTTAATTTATTTAATCGCAACTTTAAAAATTAATCGGTGAATTCGAGAGGGCAAAAATGTAAATTGATATAATATGTGTACATAATTCTGTCAAACATGCCTGAAATAAATACATATATAGATTTTATGCTATATTTATCAGTTGAGGAGCTCGATAACAGTCACAAAACACAAATAAATATAAAAGTAATCTTTGAATTCAATACTTCGAGGTGACATGATGACGAATGTCTTCAAGCATGAAACAAACTTTCCACTGGTTGTTTAACTCACTACACATTTACACCTATATATATATATATATATATATATATATATATTCTCGTTTCTGATGAAGGACCGAGGGAGGTCTGAAATATAAAATACAATAATAAAAATAAATAAATACTGTCCAAAAAAGTACATTTTTAAATTCAAAACTTTTTTTTTATTAATATTCTTTCCTATATATATATATATATATATATATATATATATATATATTGATTGTTTAAGTACTTAGTTTCTGGTCATAATAAGATTAGACCAGTGCACATTTGTATTAATAAGTGTTTTATATAATTATAATTTGCAAATCGCCTGAAGACACCACTCATCGTAGAAACATAGATCGCTTAACAACTTGTTTATAAATGGAATATATATATATATATATATATATATATATATATATATATATATATATATATATATATATTTTCCTTTGAGACTAATAGTTGAATTTAGAAAGAAAATGTTCATGGTGTTCTCGGTAGCCTTTCAAACAGCCGAAGTAGATTAATCCTGTGGCAGTGATCATTAAGTCGATGCCGATCTCAGGTTAAAAGTAAGGTTCTATGTCAGAAGGAAGCACATGATGATCGAATTAGCATTTTCCGTACATAGGCAATGTAAAATGCAGTATAAACTATTTTATTCATTAGTTGCACACAATCAATATGGTATCAAATACGATCGTTAACATAAGCCATTGGCAAAATGCCTTAACGTAGGGAAGCAACACTCATGGAAACTAATAGGTATTATCATGTCCCTTTAAGAGAATGTAGAACACTGGATGTGCTCATTAAAAGTACAAGATTAGATAAAAAACAAATGTCGTAGTAAATATAAGGAGTGTTTTCTAGGAAATAGACATTCCAAAATTATTGACACTGATTTTCGAGAAACAATTTTATTTACATGATGCATTATGTCCACCCGAGCGTTAATGCAATTAGCTCTTGTGCATATATTCATTTGTTCCTCGGGTGGATGTTATTTGAATGGTTTTGGGAATTTTAAACTGTACGTGAGACATACAGAAGCTTTTCTAATTAACCGAAATATAGTTAACGTTTCATAGGTCGAGTAAAATTCGTTAAACCCAGTGGACGAAACCGGCAAAAAATGCATTGCTAATTAAATGATCAATGTTTTATGTAATCACTTGTTAACTCTGTAAACATCTTGGAGAGGTTCTAAAATATTTTTAATTATGTTGATAATATTGTTTCTATGAATTTTAGTTCTATACTTAGTGCTATGTAAAGCATTGTGAAAATACCTTCGAGAATTAATGATCATCTAGAATTATTTTGATGTTTCGTCTTCTTATGTTTGTATATAAAGACAATGTAATTAGAATGAACAAGTCCACATATATATAGAAACACAGGTAACCAATTCAAAATACAGATCTAACTCTTATGAAATGGTTATAAAATATATATACAAAAACTGTTCTGTGTTGATATCAAGTTAGACAGAGAAGATATTTGTAAATTTTATGGTAATTTCCCCACGCACAAATGAACTCTTCCAAACTATAAATAAGCAGCGGTTTCTGCTTTGTGCTGAGCAGACAGAGGTCTGTTTCAGAAGATTGTTCTGAATGACGGATTAATACAGTCACACTGGTGATCTTCTAATGTTGTACCTTTTTGTACTAATGTTCCTTGTTAATACATTTGTTTAACTCTATTCCGTTTTTATGACTTTATTTTTGGCCCCTAACAAGGCCACAACAGTACGTTTAACAGATTTAATGAGGCCACTAATCCAGATTTGTGCTAGACTGAAATTTATTATCACAGAATAGGACAATTATCCAATTTGTTTCACCAAAATCTTTTAAATTATCTGTAATAAGAATGATTAATTTTCGGAATGTCAATCAACACTTGATTTAATCGGTTTTCTTTTACTTAAAGGAATAAATTCTAAATATTGTCGAAAAATTACAGCACATGAATTGCAACTGTTCGTCTGGTATTTCATTGATATTAGAACACTTACCAGTTGTAGCACAATTTACTTGTCAAAGTGAATATATATATATATATATATATATATATATATATATATATATATATATGAATTTTATCATAAGAAGTGAATTTCTTAGTTCAATTACTTAAAAGTATGAAAACCGATTTGTTCAATACTGACTTGTGTCAATCAGATTGCTTTTGCTGTAAAGATCAACACTGGCATAAATCATTAATCTAAAGATATTCACATGAAATATCATTTCATTTGATCTGTGTTATACATGCTTGACCATTTAAGTAACGCCTTGCAATTATAATCACGTAAATTGCATTGGGAGATAAGCTCAAATATTTCGATAACCGCAAGTAGAAATATAACCGTTCAATTAAATATATTATTTATTAGAAATGTTAGAATAAGATTGCATGATTTTAAGTGGTGTTCGAATATGAATATAGGCACCTGCATCGCATGGGATAAAGTATTTTTGTGTATTCCATTTATATACGTAATAACAAACATGCAAATGTCTTCATGGGTAGTTGGCATCCATGATCTAATATAAAAACTGCAGAGGGAATAACGCCCACATCTTAAATGTTGACAAAAACAAGATAAAATTGTTTTCCAGTTGATTAAAAAAACGACTATAGATTTTATTTGCTTTTAAAACTAAGATCCTCCTAATAGTGGTCTCAAATGTTTTCCTCCACCTGGAAGAACTAGGCTTTCCATATCAATTTGTTTTAAATGGTGAACCTATACTCTTTCAATTTTTAATTCATAGCAGACATCAGTTTTCTATTCGGAAGATTTTTATTGCAACGTAACATAAGACGAGCTCTAAAAGCTCCCTCTGTTGCAACTGCAGATATATCTATCTTAACTAGTTTGAACTGCAAACGCATGGGATGCACCGGTTGTCACCATGATGACAAGTGATGGCATCTGAAGAAAATAATCAGAACTTAACTAGATGAATATCATTCAGTTAAGTGCTACACGTGATACACGCTTAGGCCTCAGGCTTTGGTGAAGCAAATTGACTGACTGGGCAGAATATTTTGCCGCAGTAGGTTATCATTTCTTTCTGCGGTAGACTGGACGTTAGCCAAGGATATAGAATCCAATCTGTTTTGCTATTCGGTACATAACTAGAGGGAGAAGCAACCGAATCATACCTTTGCAAGAAGTATTTTGGGATGTATTTTTGCCACAAGCCGTATAAAACACATCTCTTTTTAAATGAAAACACTCTTAACAGTCATAGAGAGAGCTCACAACTAACCAGGAGAACTGCTTCGATATGCAAACATCTTCATAGATGCAGTAACGAAATTGCGAGACCCATTTTAATTATGAAAGTCAGGTAAAATAATTTGGTAGAGTGTTGGTCAGTATCTGGACACATCAAAGATGGCTTTGATTTTGCCGTCAATCGTAATATTCTCAAAGCTGCTTGAAGTTGACAATTCACCTGCACCTCTATTGAAACGTATCCTTCACTGTCACCAGTTGTCTTACACTCTAACAATAATGAGTAATCACGACGAGAAAAATGATTCTATGCCACACACAGCAAGGAACAAAAGCCATTCATAAAGGAGACAATATTGTTTTGCTTGAGGACTACAATGCTAGAACGTGAAGAAAATGGCCTCGGAAGACATAAGGTCAAGTGTATAAAAAATCGTCTATTCTTACTGCAACTTTCCACTGAATTCAAATTTTTCTTACTCAGCATTCCTTTTCGGCACAACAGGAGTCATATTATAGGTCGGATGCTCTCCAGATTTGAAGGCACATGTAAAGCAAGAGAAGTGTTATGAACTGCAGTAATGTCTTCTATGAAAGTTGGGATATCCTTGTCATTTCATCGAACAAGTCAATTTCTTTAATTCTAACAGAGATGTTTAGTGGTAATTTTGTTGGTATAGATATAAATAAAAAACATTCGAAATGAAAATTCCAGTAGAGCATAGACTTGCTTTTACAACACAGTTATTTATTATTTTTTTCAGTTTCGGGCTCATTGAAAAATTCAGAAAATTCTCACATCAGACTAAGAAGTTTGGAAAACTTCAACATACAACATTTTGATGCCCTACCCAAATTTCTTCTGATGCTTGTTTGTGATCGTTTCTAAGCGAATGACTAAGACTTAGTCGTGTATACAGAAACTGATATTCAGTCGTTTATGAATAGACTGTTAAATGCAAGCAGATTTTTCACCCTCACGGTCGGTTTAGAAAAGTAGTGATATTTTAGCCTTACCCAGATAGAATCTAATTTTAGCCGCTCGTTTTTTTTTTTGTTTTTTTTTTTTTGAGATTAACAAATTTAACATCCTATTTTTACCTTGCTAGCACGATTAACAGCTTCAGTCACTTGACAATGATATGGATTTACATGCGAAAAAACACGTAAAGATTTTTTAGCCATAAATGATCACTTTGGTAAAAGATAATACTGAGTGAAAGCGATCACTAGGCTCACATTTCTCAATAAATAAGTGCTAGCATGCATATTGCACTCATATAAGTCCAGAATAAATTCTTTGTTGTATAATTGACACATTGAAAATATTTAGTGTGTCTAGGTGTCCACTGAATAATCCATGGTCTAAACAGAATGTTGGATAAAAAGAATGCAATCAAATCATACGTTCATCTACATCAGTTGGTCATCAAAAGCATTTGTTGTATGGAAACCTATCTGTTATTTCCTGTCCACACCATAATCAGAAAAATGGTTCTTATACTGTCAAAAAAATCTTTAGCATTATCTAAAATTGACGGCCCAAACTAGAAAATGGTGGCATATGAATGAATTCCGTAGAGAAAATCGGGAAATGGGGTCATTGGAATCCATTTCTTCTAAAGCAATGCAAATAATCGGGGCTAAAAACAACAAAAACAGCAAAATGATGAGGTGATAAAGTTCATGGTGTGTCAAAGTTCGTCTAACAAAAATCTGGAGAAGAATGTTTTTCGTAACCATTCAACAGCTTAGCCATAATGCGACATAAATAACCGGATATGAGGTATTCTTTGTACTATTGATTCCAGGTGAGGAACCGCACAAAATAATGAACAACAAAACAGATATTTGAGAGAGAAAAATAGGTTATATGAAAAGTAAAGATACAAACTGGAACGCAGTTTAGTAATCCAGGAATACGATCAGTAGGAATATATATATATACAAGTCTTTGAAGTGAAACCGTGCTGGAATTAGTATGTCCACGTCGAAACTGACAGGTGCTGTTTAATACTATGCTGGCTGAGTGGAGCTCAGAGCTACTTACGCGGTATTCTCGGAATTTGGTATCATACGGATCTCTTAGATGTCTCTCACTGTACTCTGCGTAACTCACTATGGTAGGTGAATATGTATACTCAAGTCGAGTCCATTATCATAGAAAAAGGGGAGATCCCACAACACTTTGATAACAATAATGTGACATGCGAGGAGTTTTGAAAAATCTGCAAAAGTCGAGTTGTCTAGCAAGATATTTAAATGTTTAAGGTCCCGAACAAAGATGAAAGTAGCGACACAGACAGAGGATATTGTTTGCCGTGAATGATAAAAACCTGTTTTCTGGTTTTGAATTGATATGTTTTTTCTTAGTTTCATGGCTGACAAATGACAGTAAAACAATTAGGCAGCCATCACGCGTGCGTGCAGATACACACACACACACACACACACACACACACACATATATATATATATATATGTATATGCAGTAAACTCACATCCTGACCCAAATTACACAAGAAAATTTATCTAAATTTCACATATCCCTTTCGCCTTGTTGGGTGAGGCTTCATAATACGCTGGCTGCATCTCTGTAGAGAGATACATCCCACAGTGAAGCATCTTGGTTATGATGATAAACTAAACACGGTTTCCGGGTTTGATGATAAACTGCATTCACCAGCAAGTCCTGTACTGGGAAGTTTTGTGACGCATGAAACCATCACTTAATTGCTGTTGTTACACGATCTACCCTGACTCGGAGTAGTGGCACCTGTTTGGGTCCCAGCTATGGGTAAATACTTAACACGCAAAATGAGGTCAGAACATTATAAAATTTTAAAAACTGATTTTTAGAGTGACAATTCCAGCAATAGATGTTTTGGATAAGAAAATAATACAAGCAATAAATTCTTAAAGAAAAGAAATATTGTCAGCAATATATTTTTTAAGAAAATATATTATCAGCAATATATCTATGAAAACAATATTACAAACTTTGAACAAAACCCTGTTTACAAAAACACGTCAATGAAACCTGATGTCAAACTCATTTCTTATGAAAACCTTTTTACTATTCTTACGCATCTATTCTATTAAGCTTGTAGGCAATAAGATAATTGAGGGATATATGCCATAAAACAAAACAAACCAAACCACGTTCTTTCAGAAAATGTGTTCCTAATCAAACCAAATTGATAAATAATTATAACGGAAAGGCTATAAAATGCCTAACAAGAATAATCACTATTTTTCTATATTACTGAGATGAGGTATTGTCATTATTTACACTAGTTTTCACAACGTTTCAGCTGTTGAACACTCAGGTCTTTTTCAGGCAATTGAAATTTTGAACTGATTATTTATTTTTTAATCCCTCTCCCACAAAAAATACAACAGCCGAAACGTCGTGAGTATGGCAACGAAATTGAGGACAACAGTTCGCGCAATGTAAATAGTGTAAACAGAAAGACTCAGGTTACATCTCTCTGAGCAAACCACAATTATATCTCATTTAAATAAATGTATGGTCGCCTAATGAAATTCTTCTAAAGCATACTCATTGAGAATACAAACACAACAGTCCCATCCACATATAAAAACGCTATAAATAGTGGAATAATTATTTATAAAAAGCAAGAGCTAACATCCACTAATATCATCTGTGAAAACGACCACATTTTGCTGACCGTGTTTTTTTTGTTTTTTTGGTTTTAATAATTTCACCCCAAGTAAGACATTCCACTGCCATTATTGCGCAGGGGGTTACATAGGGGATGGTGAAGAGAAAGAGAGGTTAGATATAGGAAATGTCAGAAGGAGGGTGATAGACGGGTAAGAATACCGAGGCTGAGGGTTGGGAAAAGTGTTTGAGAGAATAGAGGCGTGTTAGGAGGTGTCTGTTGATCTTATATTTAAACTCCTGAAGATTGTAGCTGTCGGGGAAGCAAACATGTCGAAGGGAATTCCACAGGTCGGGAGTGCGAGAAAAGAAGCTGTTGGAGTAGAAATTACGATTACATTTTATCGGTTTCACTGTAAAAGGGTGGGATGTAGTTGCTAATCTAGAATCTCGTGCAAATTCGTGTGTTTGGAAAATATTTCTTATAAATCTAGAAAACACACATTAAACATTGAAATATCCAGTGAAAGATGAAAAATAAAATTATCCATGACGAATGCTAAAAGTATAGAAAGTGATCTGAAATACAAAACATTCGACAATTCGGCAAAAATATTGCTGCTATAGTAAACAATTTTTTTCTTATTGCTATCAAAGTGGTTGTTACTACTGATAATATAAGTGTTTCATTTATTTGATTATTAATTCTTAGAAAACCTTTCTCCAAAAATGTGTGATGTCGGAATACGATATTTTCTTTTGTTAAGAAAACACACTACCGACTGAGGAAATTGTTGAGAAAAAAAGAAATTATCTTCTAATGTAAGATTATTCACAAGTGAAACATTTCCTGATACTTAAGACTTTATTTTTCAAGACAATGCGGATATTTCGCTTTTTATCTAAAACGCCATCATTTGAAGGCATAAATAATGCAGTGTTTTGAATGAATACTCGTTTTTATGCATCAAACAATTTTCACGGGAATAAGAATTGAAAGTAAAATGGAAATAAATCCCAGCAAACCAACCAGCAACCCTTTCATTGGATGCAAGTGCGATTTAACTGTGACTCCTGCACATTCACAAGCATGTTTCCCGCTTCACTTGTGTCGAATTTATTATAAACTATCCATTTTTCATCGACTGCTTCAATTCTGAGCAAGAATGGCTTCTTTTTTTCTACTGCAAAGAAATCGCCGAAGAAACACAATCGCGCTCGTTCTATTCCACCAGAGAATGTGGTACACGATTTTCAAGTATAGACAACAACGGAAATAGAAAAAAACTTGAAATATCGATTTTCAAACTCTTACCAATTTTTTTAGGTTTATTCCTTCTGCAACATGATAAGCAGAGTATCTCGATTGACGTGTGAAGCATGTTTAGTCATTCGGTTTCAAATAAACCTACAGAAATCAGAAAGAAAAAGTAAATTTGGTGACCGATCCAAATAAATCTCTTGCGTAAAATATACAGGATAATTATTTGTCATTGGTCCGGCGTTTACTCACTTCCGAAATACGTAGAGAAAAAAGAGAAATGGAGGAAGTGAAATCTTTAATCCTCCAATATTAAGACATTTATTTTATAGGCAAATGACAACATTTAACAAATTTTAACGATGCAGGGTTTCAATCGAGAAGACATCAAATATCGGCCCCAATGAACAATGAAAGTCTGATATTAAATTAATCTTTAAAGTAACTTCAAACTGTGATAATTTTACAAATTATCTAGCATATTACTAGTTTCAGTTAGTGATCTAATCATTTTTGCAGTTATATTCATTTTGAAAATAGAAATCAAACCTGCACTGTGACTGTAATTTCCACGCCGAAAGCGAGCGAGCCACAATGCTTGTTTCGATATAAACAAAATGAAATAGCTGCAAAAATTGACAGATGGGACATAGGATGTATTGTTATGGGGAAACACACCGATTCCATAGATAATGAACTCTCCGTCCTATATTAATACAAATTAACAGGAAGTATTTGGGGAGTTCTTAGGAGTTTATCAAAGATCCAGAGAGTTCATTAGAGTTCTATTGGAGTTCAGTAGAATTACTAGTTAGTTCCAGTTTGGACATAGTTGGACTAAGGCAATTGATATTAGTCGAAAGTTAGCCGAATACTAATGAGTCAGCTTTCAGTAGAAGATTACCAAGTGTCTAACATTTTGGGTATGTTAAGTCGATTAGCAAACAACATAGAACTATTATAACTTTCAGTGCGAAAGCTACTCCACAACATGTATTTAAAGTGCATAAAACAAATTAACTCTGGTATGATGTGCGTATGCGTATTGTGTGCGTGCGTGTGTGTGTGTGTGTGTGTGTGTGTGTGTGTGTGTGTGTGTGTGTGTGTGTGTGTGATTTAGAAAAATGTTTACATTTTTACATTTTTTAATATATTTTTTCTCTTTATGGTACATGTCTCCAGTTTCCAAGAGGAATTTTAATATAAATTACCAGATGTCTTCAGAGCAGTTTTGTCTTCTCTAAACCATTATTAAATAATTTCGACATTATTGCGTGCTTATTTTTATCTACTGTTTCTGTTTTATTCTTTTTGAGTGTCGACTCCTCATAGATCTCTGCCTATCAAATCGCTTTTCTGTACATTTCATGTTTCATTAAAGACTAGAGGCAAATACCGTATTTTGTTGTTTAGCTTACTCTCTTCTTGTTTACGCCCAAGTGAAAATGAATGTAAATAAGGCCGAATGTGTAAGCGACTTCGATCATATTTGTATAAGTCCTGTAATGTCGTGCTTACAAATATTTACAAATTATAGAATCAAAATGCCATATTTATTGTTGAAAGTGATTACATTTTAAACTGACACGTAAATTTATTTGTGAAAAAGAAAATGTTCAACCAAACATTCAAATAAATCATTACATACAGACTTTAATTAAATTTGGAATGCTGAAATATTGCTGAAAAAAAGAACACCTACGATGCGATAATTTTTGCACATAGCAAGATTATGCAAACTAAATATGGAAACAATTTTATAGAAAAATATCCAGGTTCTTTTCCAGGTATTTCTATTTATTCTCGAGAACGCCTATGAACGGAAACTGCTTCTCTTATCCGCTTACCTGTATCTGATGTGAAGCCTCTATTTTGCTGGTAGAAACGTTTTTAGTTAGGTATTTCGTGGAGTTAGATTGTTTTAATTGACTTTGCGGCCCGTGACACAAAATAAATTGGATCCTCTTTATTTTTATCTTTATTTCTTATTTAATTCACTTTTCAATTCTCACTTTTAAATGACGTCTTGGACATTAGAAACCTCATTAAACGGAAAATGAACAACTTTGCCTTTTATTAGTAGAATGCGGGGGTATTTTGGAAATCTTTTAAATAAGTAGTAATTTTAAAAGTGTAAAAAATACATGTGTTTGTTTGTGTGCGTGTACTTTACAAGATATAATTCTATTAATAGCAAGAATAATAAAGCAGACATGCATAAGGAAATAAAAGAACTGACAGGACAAAACACCTGCTCTTCAACAGGATGTATAAAATCTAAGGATGGATCAATCATTTTGGAGAAAGAGGAAATACTCCAACGATGGGAAGAATATATAAAAGATCTTTTCCACGACAAGAGAGAGAGGGAGAGAGAGAGCAATATGAGGACGAACCGGAAATATTAAAGTATGCAGTGGAAACTGCAGTAGCCAAACTGAATAGAAACAAAGCAGAGGGACAAGATAGCATAGTCATAGAGCTGCTGATAGCCCTGGAAGAATTTGGTATAGAAAAATTACTGAAATAATAAATGAAATTTATAATAGTGGGGTTATACCAGATGAACTCTTCATAGCACTAACTAAGAAGCCAGGATCAAACGAGTGCGATCTCCACAGGACCATCAGTAAATGAGCCATATAACAAAACTAATCGTGCGAATCCTGATGAATAGAGCGATAAGCAGAATCAGGCCAGAGATAGGACAAGAACAGTCTGGTTTCGTTAAAAACACAGGAACAAGGAATGCCATATTTATGATAAAGATGCTCTCCGAAAGGGCAATAGAGATGAAGAAGCACTTATACCTGTGCTTTATTAATTATGCGAAGTAGTTTAACAAAATACGCCACAAAGAACTGATGGAGACGCTCGGCAGCCTGGACATATTTGGGAGAGACTTGAGAGTAATAAACAATCTTTACTGGCAGCAAACCGCTTGCATACGGACAGGTAATGAATTGAGTAAATATACAAAGATAGAAAGGGGCGTACGACAAGGATGTGTATTTTCACCTGATCTGTTCAACTTGTACAGCGAGAATATTTTGAGGACCCTAGAAGTTATGCATGGATTCGTAATCGGAGGCCACAAATTAAACAACCTAAGGTATGCAGATGATACAGTGCTGATAGCAGACACAGAAAGGAAACTACAAGATCTCCTACAAAAGGTGGCTGAAGAAAGTAACAAGAAAGAACTAGATATAAACTGCACTAAAACAGAATGCATAATCATCAGTAAAAAGGGCAGCCCAAAATGCCCAATAGAGGTCGGGGATACTAGAATCAAGCAGGTACAGAAAGCGTTATAACAGAAGACGGAAATTGCGACATGATCTGAAGGCAAACTGGCATAGCGAAGGAAGCATTCCAGAAGTTCAGTGAGGTATTATGAAACAGGACAATTTCGCTAGAATCAAGGAAGAGAGAGTACTGGATTGCTACGTGCTGGCAGTCCTTCCATATGGCAGTGAATGCTGGACAATATCATCAAAGATGAAGGAAAAACTTGAAGCAACTGAAATGTGTTTCTACAGAAGGATGCTGCGAATATCATGGATCGAGCATGTGAGCAATGACGATGTCTTGGAAAAGATGGAAACAAAAAGGCAATTAATACTGAGCATCAGGAAGAGAGAACTATAGGGCCTGGAGAATCTGATACTAAATGTCCAGATAGAGGGAAAAAGAGACGGAGGAAAGCAAAGGATAACATATTTGAGGACCTAATCAGGTGGATGACGGAACGGGGATTGCATGGTGTAACAGGACAAGACATGCTCAGAGCCACCAGGGATAGAGAAACGTGGAAAGCCATGATCGCCTACGTCCTGAAGGGACAGGGTACATAGAAGAAGAAGAAGAATATCAAGTGAATTTAAATTCAAATCTAATACAATATCAGTTTAAAATATGAGCCTGCTGATCGCATAATGCATGCAACTCTGAGTCGTGCCAGAGAAGTAAGATATTATGCATATTTAATGTATATTTATTAATATATTAGCGCGCGCACACACACACACACATACACACACACACACATATATATATATATATATTGTAATGTTGTTATTACAATGGTTTTTAAAATCATTTTAAAACAACACCAAAAGTTTCTTGTTTCAAAACAGTGTTGTTCTTCAGGTGATGTTTTAAAAGATATAGTAAAAATTATTTATTATGGAAAATAACATAAGAATTCTTGGTTTTTTAGAAATTTAAAATGTAGGATTGGAGAAATTTGAAAAATATTAAATATGGGCGTGTCTGAATTACTAATTTAAAAGTGAGAATTGGGTTGAACTGAAGAGATGAGTATTTAGGTCGTATAGAGGTGTGTTTTGAATTATGTCATAAGAAAATGACGGTTTTTTTCTGTCTAGGGAAGATACATATTGAGAACACATATTCAGATGTATAGAAGGTTATTTTGAACAACAGGCCAGATTTTAGGTTTATGGACAATTTACATTTATGTTTCAAAATTTGTTGAAGGGGCTTATTGGTTAAAATTCAAATTAAGTAATTATGATTTACTAATAGTAACTTCATTTAAATTTTAATTGAATTCAATAAGCCTTTTTCTTATGACAGAAGGGCTATAGAAAGATAACACGGACTCGGATATAAGGTTGAATAGTATATTCTCGGAAAAAAAGTAGTACAGAGTAAACGTGGACTGGAGAGGACTCACTCATTCACTCACTGTGTGGCAACTACTTAGAGACATCTACATGGTAGCCATATTATAAATGTGTGGACGAGTCCATTCTTAGGCAGGTCCCCACAATACCCCCTCTCAAGCCTTTACGCTGTGAAAATGTTTATTATTTTCCTGAGATTTAATACCTTTTCTTTTTGGAATTGATTGTTAAAGGCTCGGTAAATTTCCTTTTTCTCACCTACCTTCGTTGTTTGGGCGTATATTGCGGAGGCTCGAGGTGAAATGTGTCGTAAATGATCTCGATAGGTTTTTCCACTTCATCATGTGTGCTGTTCGAATCCATTTCATGCCGTTTTTTAATTTGATTAATGTGTATTTTGTGGGTATGTCTTGGTATCTGTATTATATACCCCATCTCGCCAATCCTTCTAGTAATCGTGCCCTCCTCCCAGTACGGCATATTCTTTTGTAAACTTTTTAAGAAGATCTTTCTGATCTGGGAGAAATCGTTTTTTGGGGGGGGCGGGGGTACTTTTTTGGTCTTACTTATGTTTGGGAATTAATTTGTTAAACACGGATCTCACCTTTCTGGCAAATACGGTTTCTGCCGGTGAGCCAAAAGTGGATAGTGTATTCGGGTTCGGCGTTGTGCGATACACTTGTAAAAACTGCTGTAATGCTATGTAGGTAAGAGTCATTGAGCTTTTTTAAATACTCTTTTAAGCGTGTCCACGAACCTTTCTGCTTGTCCAGTAGAAAATTTCCCCTTTTTCATTTTAAAAATTCATTCAGTGGATCTTGTGCATGAATACTTGGTAATAAATGGCAAGTCCCAGAAAACTTTGGAGTCCTTTGACATTTTTTGGAGAAGGCATATTTTTGAGAGCTTCTGCCCGCTGTGGGTCAGTCCGTCTTCCACTGTTGTCAATGATATGCTCGAGATATCTTATTTCATTCATATCAAACTCACATTTCGATTCTTTTATCTTGAGCTCGAAATCCTGAATTCTCTCAAAAACCTTTTGCATCTTTTTGCGATGTTTTTCGGTAGATTTTCTTGCTATTACAATGTCATCCACGTAGGCACACGCAAAGTCAAGGCCGCCCAAAATGGTATCCATTACCTGCTGGAATATTGCAGGTTCATCCTTGACCCTGAATGCCAATCTATCAAACTTGTATAAACCCCTGTGGGTGTTGATACATATATGTTTTGCGCACTCTTCCTGAACAGAGACTTGAAGGTATGCATCGCTTAAGTCCAATTTGGAGAATATTTCCCAACATTCAGTTTATTAAATACCTCCTTCTGTGTGGGGAGGGGTTAATGGTAATATTTTAGAGTCGCATTGAGACCTGTTGAGAAATCCGCACAGCCGCAAATTTGATTGGACTTTTTTCTTACATATACAGCGTGGGCAACCCGTTTGCTATAACTTACTTTGGACAGTATACCGGCATTTTCTAGTTGGCCTAATTCTTCGTTTATTTTTTCTACTGATGCAAATGGAAGATTTCTTTTTCTTTTGAAAATGGGTTGAACGTTTTCTTTCAGCTCAAATCTGGCTTTTGTCATAGTACATTTTCTTAGCCCCGCCGAGAAAACTTCAGGGAATTTTTCTTTTAATTCGTCTTTCAGGTCTTGGGCATCCGTTGTCATATTTTCCACCTTTTGGCATAAATTGTTGATTGGTTGGCCCCACAACTTAAACTGTTCCATCCAATCAGTTCCAAATAAATTCTCAGAATCTTTATGGACGAAAACTTTTAGTTTCTTTGTGATGCCATTTAGTGTTACAGGTAGCGTTAACGCATCTTCAAATTTGATTTTTCTCCTGTTACTGGATGGTTTGTTTTGTTTGCCTTGTTTTTGTTTTTAATTTTCTATAAATGTGAAGATTAATGATTGAGAGACCAAAGCCAGAATCTAGTTGCAGCTTAACCCTTTTGTTTAGAATGTTGACTAAAATGTATTTCCGTAGAATCTTATCTGCTTCTTCATTTGATAAAGTTTGTTTTACTCTGTTTCTGTTGTTCTTTTTTTCTACAGTGCGCCCCTTTGTGGGCAATTTTGTCACAATTATTACAAGTCTTGTTATGGTAGAAGCAGTCTGCGGTCCAATGTTGTCCACCACAACACCCTCATGGACTTGTAGGTAATTTTTGTTTCTGAAAGGATCGTCTACTTTTAGATTGTGAATGGGCATACTCTTTGCTTACCCGACCTTTGCCAGGAGAGTAATTTTTTGGTTTGTACTTAATTATCCTAACAGACGATATGCCTGATTGCTCGATGTTTTGGAATCACTTTTAACACTGATTACTCGCTGACAATCTTCAGCTAGTTTTTGCAGTGTGAGACTTGGTTTGCTTTCTAGTCTTGATAGAACTCTACGGCTTATCTCCGATAATTTTGCGGATACTAAATCTTGGCCAAATTTTAAACATTTCAAATCGTCAGCTGATAATTCTGCCAATCGGAAATTGTCACAGTGTTTATTTACAATGGACGCAAATGTAAGATAATCCTCGTCATCCCGTTTTGACGAGTTAAAACACTTCCATTTTTTGTGGAATAATATTGTATTAGGTTAAATAACTCGGACAAAAGTTTTATTGCTTCATCGAACCCTAATTTACTTGTTTTCTTAGGAAGAATGTAATCAACAAACTTACTATGTTCCGCTGTTCCCAATTTTCTCAAAAATAGGCGAACTTTTTTAGCGTTCGACCAATCCTCACAGTCTACCGTAATAAGATCTTTATATCTTCTATAGAAAGATTCATATGTTTTATCTTCTTTAGGAAGATAATTGAATGTCTCCATAGAATTCCAAATTGTGTTGTGAGAAAATTGCAGATTTTTTTCTCTAATTTCTTTTTTACTTAATGTAATTCTTCTTGTATTTTCTTGGAATTCAAGGAACAACTATTGTTGTTCTCACTGCGATAGTTGTTCTTTTTGCTGTAAGAGCAATTTTTCTTCCAACATTTTTGTTGCTGTCGTATACGTTCCTCAGCCTTTTGTTAATGATCAGGTTGTGCCTTCATCATCTGAACAATAATTGCTTTAAAATCTTCCAAAATATCTTCAAATGCGTGTTTTCAGAGAAAAAAAAGGGAATTTAGACGATTCTTCTTCTTTAAGTGGGAGGAAGAAAATAAAAAGTAATTCCTATTCTTTTCTATTTCTCAGCTCTGGCTGGTGATAACTGTTAAAAAAACCTTTTATTTTCAAATACAGTCTGGGTGCTTTTTTTTTCTAAGAAAGGGGAAGAAATTGCATAAACAACCACGCTACAAAAGAGAAAGTATAATTTTTCTTCCGTTTTCTTTCTTGTGTAGTCGAGGCAAGCGAAGAACAATGAAATTATTATTGATTATAGCAACGGGGGAGAAGAAACAAAATCTTACTTACAGTTTTACCTTTTAAGCATTTTCAAACTTTTGTTTTAAAAATAGATTGGGTTATTATTTTTCTATGCATTTCCCGTCTTTCTAATATATCCTATGTTCGAATCTGTGTCTTTTTTTTCGTATTTACGTTGCCTGTTCATTCGACTGGTGTGTCCGTTTATTTCTTTTTAAGTACCAGTTGTGTTATTAACGTACGGCTGTTGTAGGCGTAACATTTTTGATGAAATGTTTAGGTAGAAATTTCTCTTTGAGGTTCGAATATTCTTCGTCGCCAGAGCCATAGAAAGATAACACTGACTCGGATATAAGGTTGAATACTATATTCTCGGAAAACTTAATACAAAGATAAACATGAACTAGCTTCTGACTCACTCATTTACTCACTCAGTGACTTCCACTCAAAGTTGGTAGCCATATCATAAATGTGTGGACGAGTCCATTTGTAAGTAGATTCCTACAATACCCTTTTACAAAAATAAAAATCTTACAAAAATAAAATATAGATCTGTGACACGTTATTTTTTGAAAATTAACAAATTCAATTTTAAATTAATAATTTACAAAAAGGTAGTACTTATTTATAGCATGAAATTTAGAATAAAAATATTTCTTAAACAAAGTGTGTCGATCTTGCTGATCTTTTCAACGTGTATTTGAAATATGATGACAGCCAGACAGATGCGAGACAAGGTAAGCGTATTGCGACCGAAAGTGATAATATTATACAGCTTTGTACCTGCAAAGGAAAGAAACAGAGAAAAACAATACCTTTTAATGTACTCATAGAAATGTCCATACAGTTATTTTCAGATCAAATACAAACAAAAAATTATAAATAAGAAGGCACGGCAATTTGTATTTAACGTTTCAATTTTTTATTACTATATTTATTCTTCACTTAATAACTCAAAAACATAATGTAAAACAAACTTTGAAATATTTTCAAAATATTTTTGAAAATTAATAAATTATTATAGTAAAAAATAAAAACTATTCTTTCAAGATTTATTTATTATTTGAGAATTTATTACTTCCAACTTAATATATATTATTTACTAAAGCAATTAACTAAATTAAATAATCTTATAATTTTATTGTATTTTTTAGTATTCAGAGCAAATTTTCGGAAATAAAACAAAATGTTTGATAAAATAATAGATGATTTACATTCCCCAATGAATCCTACATTTTATTAATAAAACCAATTTTAAGAACAAAATTTAACTCTTATATTTCATGAATTTACGAAGAGGGAAGTAACAGGTATTAAAATATGTTTACCAAGACTTTTTTTAAAAATAATTTAAAAAATAAACTGATTCTTCTGTGAATATATACTAATAGCTTCATTAAAATCCAAACATTATTTGAATTTTGTAAGAATTTCAAAATGAATGTGTTATTTACCAGAAAATAACAGAGTTATGTAATATTATATTATCCACTTTAAACTCTCGTAACGATTCGGTTAGCCACAAACGAAAATCAAAATAAGATATTTTGCCAAAATTCCGAACATGTAAAGGATAAAAAAATCTAAAAATAACTACAAAATAGTTTCTCTTTCCTTTTCATAATAACATCAACGCTTTGAATCAAAAATTTATTGAATTTGGGACTTTATTTTATAATATGCTATTATTTTTTTCTTTCAGTGATTTAGTGGAGGTAATTAGTAAAAAGATCAAATGAGGTCAGATATTAAATTTTATTCAATATCTACATTAATGAGCGTTTTTTGTTCAGAAAGTGACAAGTATTGAAAATTAATAAATTAAAATTAAAAAATATGTTAGTCAAATGTTTTACTAGCAAGTATTTTCGCTTCTATTATATAGTTTTATTACTAAATCATTAAATTGAAGAGCAACAAATCACATACAGTTTATTATTTGATATAGTAAAGCAATTTCTCTGACAATTGCTTGAGGACAGATTTTCCTTTCCTAATTGTATAATTTTCTTATCAATAGACATCTACAAAAAAATTATATCCAACGTCCATTGCTGTTAATGAAAATCTTAAGTTCTGTGAGTATATTATTGTGAGAAATATACATTTTGAATTCATCTATGTTAGTTTCACTTTATTCAGTTCTAATTCCCCATGTTTGTTTCTGCCTGTCTGTCTGTCTTTCACACCCTCTCTGTTTCTTTTTCTCTCTCATTCTCTCTCTCTCTCTCTCTCTCTCTCTCTCTATCTATCTATCTATCTATATATATATATATATATTATAAATTATATTTTAGAACGTGTACATAATCATTCTATATATATCCGCTGCAAAGGTACGATTGTTTCGAAATTGAATTTTCACTGTCGAAACGAACGTACCTTTGCAGCGGATATATATAGAATGATTATGTACATGTTCTAAAATATAATTTATAGTAAATATTCACCACTCCATATATTATATATCGAACACTGTTTTAAATTAATGTTTTGGACGTTGTCAGAATTCTTTCTTTGTTCTGTATATATATATATATATATATATATATATATATATATATATTTATGTGTGTATTCCTTCGTAGCACGCCTCGATGTTATATGCATAATGCAATCTTCAGGTGCTGAAGATTATATTGTGCATACAATTCGTGCTACCGGTGAGAAAAAAACGTATATTTATATTTATTGATATAAACTTCATAGCCCATTAATTTTAAATCGAGCGTTATTTTATTAACTCAAAGTGCGATGGCGAATATATATATATATATATATATATATATATATATATATATATATATATACATACATATGTATTTCTAATTTAGCTGTTTTTATAATCAGTGAATTGGTTCCTTAAAGCAAGGGAACATACATACATATATATATATATATATATATATATATATATATATATATATATATATATGACGATTCTACCTGGACTAAATGTCACAATAGTAAATATGATATTCCCACAGGATAATATAATTCAGCCCAAGGATCTTTAATAAGGATCTATGTCCTAGACACTAAAAAGAGTAGAGGGTATAAAGATAAATTAACATATATTGCATCCACTAGTAGTTTAGAATCGCAAAAAGCTAAAGTTAGACATAGGAAAAGGAAAATATATATGCTTCAACGACCCGTTCTGCTGACTACCAGCTATTAACATTAGCAAGACCTTTCTTAAATTAATAAATAAATATTTTCATAAATATATTCATTAGGAAAACGATGAAAACGAGTTATTCTTGTTCTAATAATATGTATAACATTATTAGCTCCCACAATAATTAAATTTTGAAGAAGTTCAGTGAATCCAATACAGAAAATAGGATAAACTCTTCTGTAATTGTAGATCCAAAGAAAACTGTCTGGTTGAAGGTAAATGTAGATCTACAAATGTTCATTATCAAGCTACAATCTGCCCTAAAGAAAACAAGGAAAAATATAACGTTTGTATTGGAATTTCGACGTGAATTTAGAAACAATGTTTTTACACACACAATCACTCCTTTACTAACACTAATTTAAGGTATCAGACAGCCCTTTCCCGAAAATACTGGGGATTGAAAGAGAATGACCTGAACTGCAGATAAACTGAAAGCTGATAGGCACTTAACGTAATCCTAAAAGCTTAGGTTATCGATGTAATCTATGTTTAACAGAAGAAAATAAGATTTTGAAATTGCAATATTAGAATGTACTTAATAATAATGGTAAAGAAATCATTAGTATTTGTCGCCATCGGAATAAATTTAAATTTCAATAAATATCTCCTTCACTCATTTGTTCTCAACAGATATTGTCTTTTACATAAACTGAATTTTGAAATTAGTTGAATCAATCGCCTTTTCCTTACAGCCTGCCGCCGCTGGCACGGTGGTCAAGCCGCATGCCTCCCATTGCTAGGAGGAATTTGCTGCTAGGATTCTCCTTGCTTGGCTCTATAGTGGCCAACATTCCCTACCCCTTTCTTTACTATCCCCTGCTTCCAACTTGGGAATATTTTCCCCATTCTTTGATTGGGCGAGTTTGATGATGCATGTCTTGAACTGGCATGATGAAAGTGCTGATCCCCACCCTAAGTGTTGTCTGAATTTGCAGATAAATATATATGTGAAAAAACTTTAGACGTGTTGATTTTTCTTTTATGTATATTATGTTGATCAGTATAATATCCAATGAGCTCGCTATACAGCTCTATCGTTTGTAATTTTATATTGTATAGATCTTTTTGGATTATCCGCGCCGTGCAGAGTTTCCATATCTATCTATCTATCTATCTATCTATCTATCTATCTATCTATCTATCTATCTATCTATCTATCTATCTATATGTATGTGTGTGTATGTGCTTGCTCGCTCACTCACTTCTACGATAACTATTCTATATATAGAAAGATGAGAACCAAAGTTAAAGCATACTTTTCTCATATCACGATTAAGTTTCGCAACTAAAGATTTTTAAAAGAAAATAAAAATTGATAACAGAAAGAAATGCACAGAATATATGCAATGAATAGGTTCAATTCAGTGCAATGCACATTCTTCTGACTGTGAGTATAGGCAATATGCAATATAAAAAGGGCAAAATAATAAACACATCTAACAATGTGATAAATGCAAACACATCTCTGTATCACTTGACTTATACGCATTACCAGTACACACATATAGATCATTAAATCTACGAATGACATGTGATGAAATGTATTTTGTAAAATGACTATGTAGGTCTGTAATATTGAGTAATCCATTGCATGAAAATTAAGAATCGATTCCTTAAGAGAAAGAAGATGAAAACTATTTTATTAATGAAAAATGAAGATGTTCAAAAAAGTGTTGCAAAAGAAATTCAATGATTTTGTTGTAGAATATTACGTACTTGATCTTTTATAATAGAAGAGCAACATCAAATAATTATAATGGCCCCCAAATACACAAAACTGTCTTGTAGGTTGTTGTAGCATAGTTCAATTGGTGCAAATATCGATATTCGTTTCACAAACAACCAACATACGAGTATCAGCTATAAAAACAAGACAAACATTAGCAGAGCCCGGCAGGTTGGTAGCAGCCATCTTTAAAATTTTGTGTCTGTGAAAATACAGAACGGTTTTAACACAAAAGGAGGAAATACCGTGCTTTAATACGGTGTCTGCTTATTAGAAATCGAACTCTTATTAGGGGAACCCTCTACGTAGTGATCAGTGTGGATCAAATTATTGCAATCACGCTTTATCTTTACATAGTATATTACGTAAATTTAACAAATATTAAAGATGTTTCAATTTTACTTTCTGCTTATTAATATTTAATATAACAATACAATTATAACCAGAAATATACATATTGGAAAAATTTTGATCTAGAAATTTCAATGGAAAGTATTCGTGCGTTCGCATTTCTATTTCTACCTAACTATATATATATATATATATATATATATATATATATATATATATATATATATATATATATACTGTAATGGTTGTTACAATGTTTTTAAATTCATAGTATCTTCTACACAAAAAATTTCTCATGTTTCGAAGCCAGCCCATTATGTTTTAGCTTCATCCTCAGGTGATTTTTTTAGAATCATTTTTCTAAAAAAATCACCTGAGGATGAAGCCAAAACATAATGGGCTGGCTTCGAAACATGAGAATTTTTTGTGTAGTGATACTATTAATTTAAAAACATTGTAACAACCATTAGAGTATAACGCTCTACATTTGTATCGAGCACTCTTTATAAAAGTAAATGCATGAACAAAAAGGTAAATAAACCTACGAGTTCAACAACTTAGTTCCAATATATATATATAAATTTCAAGTTTCATGAAAAGTGACATAAAGGTGTTGCATTAAGCTTTAGATACTTATTGATGTGATCTTAATTTTTTCCATTGCACAATTTATATACATTTTGTCCGATATTTTTATTTACCAAGCGCTTTCGGCTTTACTTCTAGCTATTATGAATGATGAATTTTATTTTGCTTTTAATAAATATATATATATTGTTTTATGTATATATCTAATATTATGGGCATATTTTATTTTGCAGTCATTGTGTCCATGTTAATGCTTCGTAGCATTGGGTGTTACGTTCTTCTTTTTCCTTGAAATTGCTTCTATTATTATTATTATTATTATTATTATTATTTGTAACTCTAGATTATAGTTTTAAAATTTAAATTATCTAATGGTCGGTCTCTACTCAGTATGTGAAGAAAGCGTTGTGTTTGATATTCCGATTTGTGCTACCGGTGGTGAATAATATACGTATTTAATAATATATATTTTGCAGCAGTTATAGAATATCGAACAGTATTTTATTAACATCAACGATTAATGGTGTTTTTCTAAGTGCAGCTTAGATGTGTCACAAAGCTGAAAGTATAGGGTACCAGTGAGAATTGAACTCACTTCTCAATTACAATGATTCTAGAGTCAAGCTTGCTAATCATTACACCACGTCAAAATGCCCTTAACAGCAGCGTGTAATATCTGGTAACTTATATCCACTTATAAGTCTAATCAAATCTTTTTTTTTAAAGTTTATGAAGAAAAAGCTCACACATACACATACGCTCGCATTCACGTGATTTATAATAAGAAATATTTCCGTAAAAATTTGGCGGTTTTAACCAACAGAATTCAAAATATTAATAGATAAAAGTAAAGTAATTTGTAACTCGAAAAATCTGTCACACTGATCCAGCCATTTGAAATTCTCAAAACAAAATGTTCTAAATGTAGAGAACGCTTCAATTACTGTTCGATTTTTTAAAAAATTCGTCCGATAATTTAGATAACAAGAATTCATTTTACTTACTTCCAAATCATGGTATTGCATATAATATCAAAGCTTTCCTCAATAATTAAGGTATTTTGTTATTTTTGAAATGTACTTTTCCTTCGGGAAAACATTTTAAAAGTGCATTCATCTCATGTGTATTTCCACGAACAATCATGTAGCCTCATAATTTTCGTGTTTGTAATCATCCCAATAGTAAGAATTCATTTAATCAATTCATAGTGAAAGAAAATATATTTCCCGCGGAACAAAGTATTCATTTCATTAAAAAGAGTACATCTCCAGGATTAAAAAAAAAGTTTTAGAGTCAGATGTTTTGAGAAAAAAAACTTCCTAATGGATCTGGAAGTCATTTTGTCAAAATAATAGTAATAATAATAATAATAATAATAATAATAATAATAATAATAATAATAATAGTAAACAAACACTAGTATGAACATCACCCAGCACCGGTTACAGAAATAAAAGATGTAACCATTCTATGGGATTACACCATCTACACAGACAGAAAAATTGAAGCAAATAAGCCAGACATTATTGTTAAAAACCAGAAAGAGAAAACTTGTCTATTAATTGATATGGCTTATCCAGCGGATTGTAACATAGCAACCAAGGAATTTGAAAAAACTGTCAAAATATAAAGACCTGGAAATTGAAATAGAAAAAAATGTGGAAATTGAAAACAAGAGTTGTGCCAGTGATAGTAGGTGCACTTGGAATGATAAAAAATGGAACAAAACAACACATTGAAAGAATCCCTGGAAACCCCAGCTTAAGAGATATACAAAGAAAAGTCTTATTAAGTACAGTCCAGACACTAAGGAAAACTTTGTCTATGTAACGCTAGGGATGATAGGAAAGATAGAAAAACCATGAAATGGAGCCATAACAACAGGTCAAGACTTGCTTTAGGTCTTCCCGCAGACTTGGTTGGTAGTGCGACCATAGCAGAAATCTAAATATGATGAAAAATGACATAATAATAATAATGTGCACTGAAAAAAACACTCAATTAGAAATTTCCAGGAATAGATAAATGTCCTAACTTTGGCTATATTATTTAAATGCAGCACATAAAAACTCGCCAAATAACTTCAAGAAATGTTTAACGATCCCACTCACATTCCTGCATGGATGAGCAAAGGAATTACATTTCTACTACCCAAGAATAGTGACACAAATAACCTGAAAAACTACAGACCAATTACTTGCCTTTCGACAACACACTATTACACACTATTAACATCTATTTTAACAAAACAAACATATTTCTACTTGGAAAGAAATTACATACTACCGCTTGAACAAGAAGGGTGCAAACGTGGCTGTTACGGATGTAAAGACTAATTACTTATTAACAGAATGATCCTGAAAAACTGCTTCAATGCAAAGAAAAATCTTAGTACTGCCTGGATAGATTTTCGGAAGGCATTCGATAGTTTACCACATTCTTGGTTCTTAAAGACTTAAAAGAAAAATATTCAATAATAAAAGAAGGCAATAAATACAAACAATATTTATATTTTGTAGATTCTGTAGAAAAGCAAAACAGAAACCAAGAACTAACTATTGCGGTAAAAAATATGAAAAAGAAAGTCAAGGATAAAGCTCTTGAACAGATGAAACAACGATGGCAAGATAAAACCTCTGCATGACCAATATCCAGAGTGTGCTAATAAACTCAATGTTGATAAAGTTAATACTCATCGATGGTTACGTGCATCTGGATTAAATTCTGAAACAAAAGTCTTTATTCCTTCAACGCAAGACAAAAGACTTTTCACTAGGAACTTTCAGGCAAATATTATATATAATAATGTGTATCCAAAATGCAGGTTCTGTGATAAATATCAAGACATTATAAACCGTCTAATCTCGTGATTTTCTGTACTTGCCCCAAATAAATATAAAAATCGTCACGATAGAGTAGGGCAAAATTTACACTGGACAATTTGCAAACACTATGGAATATATGTAAACAAACACTGGTATGGACATCACCCAGCACCGGTTACAGAAGTAGAGGATATTACCATTCTATGGGAATACACCATCTATACAGAGGGAAAATTGAAGCAAATAAGACGGACATTATTATTTAAAATCTAAAAGAAAATACTTGCTTGATATGGCTTGTCCAGCAGATTGTAACAGCAAACAACAAAATCAAATAGCTGTCAAAATATAAAGACCTGGAGAATGAAATAAAAAAAATGTGGAAATTGAAAACCAGTATCGTACGAGTGATAGTGGGTGCACTTGGAATGAGAACAAATGGAACAAAAAACACACTGAAAGATTCCCTGGAAACTCCAAGATAAAAGATATACAAAGAATTGTGTTTTTAATTACAGCCCATACACTAAAGAGAACTTTGTCCATGTAACGCTAAGAATATTTGGAAGATATGAAAAAATATGAAATGGTGTCATAACAACACACCCCGACCAGCGTTAGGTCTTTCTGCAGACTTGGTATGTAGTGCGTCCAAAGCAGAAATTGTTTTATAATGAAAAATGACATATTAATAATAATACAAAAAAATCATAAATTTCTTCAGTGAAACTTAAATCATTACGTTTCTAAGTCAGCGAACCAAATGAATTAAATAAAGATAGTGGACATAAAGACATCAGAATATGATTATTAATTATATTATTAATTATTACTAAGGTTGTAAATCTGTAAATATACCTTTATTATTCAGTAATATTATTTCACAGGTTGTCTTCAAGTATACATTAATATGTAAGTACTTCTATTTAAAACATATATCTATAAAAGACATCTGTGTGTTTGCTCTGTTAAATCTATTAAAAATCTTATTTGCTTTAATCTTTTCCTCGTTAAAATTTCTTTACACAATAAATATTAGGTCCTGCAAAATTCGGTAATCTGCTTTATGATAAATTGCTAACTTTTTAAACACGATTTTTAAATACACTAGTATCATTCGCACAATGCTAATATTTATACAAGAATAAAAGAAAACAGCAGTCATCGCAAATAAGCCGACGAAATTAGACTGTTGATAATAGAGAGTTGCGTCAGTATATACCTTTTACAGCACGGCACTTACTTAGACTTGTGTACCGTGTATATTTGATTTTTGGAATGAAGAAACCTCAATAAATTTCTTGCGAGTGAGTCGATGCAAAGAAGACGAAAGCTTGAAAATCTTTATGGGTGAGTTGACACAAAGAATTGGAATTTCTTGTGGGTGAGTCAATCAAAAGACGACGATAGGAAAAATTTCCTTGTGGTTAAATCGATGCAAATATATATATGCACACACACCCTGACGACTAAACATGAAAATTAAATTATTTACTATAAGAAATTCTAAAACTGCGAACCTCATCGTCAATAATTACTCACATGCATGATCTAAATTCCAGAAAATCAATATTTTTTACAAATTCATGTGTCTATTAAAGAAATATGTTTCTGATCAATCCAAATTATAAATAATTATATTGGGTGCACTAAATCATAGCTAACAAGAAAACTCAGGTCACATTTCCCCAACCATAGCTAAATTCGATCTCATTTAAATACACAGAGTGTTCTATCGATGTCTATCAGTAACATTCTCGTTGATACAAATACCTAATCAATATTTCAAAAGACTAAAACCCATTAAAGCCTTATTAATAAAAAACGAAAATGCCAACACTCAGTATTATTAACTATGAACACGGACACAATGTGCTGACCTAGTTCAGAAAAGTTTTTTCCATAAGTTTAGATACACACATAAAAATACTCATATATTCAGTTAAAATTAAAAATAAAATCATCCTTTATAATTGCTTATTATATGGACGAATGCACTCGAACATAATCAACATTTGAACAATTTCTACTGAATTTATGTCCAGACAACAAGAAAATTATAAGATTAAAAAATGGAGCAAATAAAATGATGAACAGTCAGTCGTGTTTAATGAAACGTGTCCCAAAACTTTATACAATCCAAATACACACACACACACACACGCACATACACACACAGATATATATATATATATATATATATATATATATATATATATATATATATACATATACATATATATATATACAAAACAAATATGGTTTATGTATGTGTGTACGAGGACTTCGGAAAATGCAAGAGTTAACTGCATTATAAAACCAAATAACAGGTGGAATGGACAATTCTTCCCAACCATATGAAAGATTTAAATTGCTTATCTATACTGCTATATTCGTATATTTTGATCCTTCTTCGTTAACCTTACAGAACCTCTGCTACCTAAATTCCTTATTTGTAGAAATGAATTAGACAGGTCGATTAGTTATTGCACCTGTGAGAAGAAACCCCCATCAAAATGATTCTGTCAGCAAATTGCCTAAGTAACTATCATTTATTAGACGAAGATTTCAGGACAGGAGGTGTTTCCTAAATAAATATGTTATAACTCAAACTAATTTCATTAGTGAAATCTAGAAATTAACATTCTCCGTTGCACCCACAGTATAGCAGAATGCTAGCAACTAAGTATTCCTAACTGTGAACATTCTAATTTAATAAGGACGTGCTTTGTGGTGCAATGGATATCGACTCGGAACGACAAATCGGGGTGCGAACTTCGAATACCAGTTGAATTCCTTGAATTCACTTACGTACACATTCTCCTGGAAAAGATATTAATTTGTCTCTTCCCTCCAATTATTGATTAAATAATAGGACGAATTGGGTTTTATAGCCTTGGATGGCAACCAGTTCACTGCAGAAAGCAATAGCAGCCTACTACGGGATAGTTTTTTGGCCAGTCAATCATGTCACTTTCTAGACATGATCGCCTAAGCGTGTATCACGTCTGGCACTTAACTAACTGACTGTTTAGAGCCTAATTAATTTATATGTCTCTCTTGCTCGTTTCCTAGTTGTCTCTCTCTTCGTTTCATCATATGAAACTGTATGTGCTCATTTTAATTTGCTAACATTTTGATTTGATATGACATGATATATGTCATCTGTATCCCTTTCTGATGAGGACCCAATTAAGATTTAAAATATCTCTCGAGCGTTTTTTAGTTGATTCTTTACTATTTTCATAAAATGAATTTATATATACTTATTTTAATTTGTTAAAATGTGTTACATTTAATATAGCTAAAGTACAAATCTGTCTTCTTTATACTTTTCTTCATTTCTTCCTGTTTGTAGCAGAATTGTTTAAATATATCTTTTGCTCGTTTCCTAGTTTTTTCTTCTTTTCATCATGTGAAGCTATATGTGCTCATTACGATTTGATAAAATCGTTGTCATTTTATATGTCGTGAGAATATAGACGATGGATTGTTGTTTTGACTTGACCCAAAGTATTGTGAGTTCAATAACAGGCTTGAAGAGTCAAGTTAAAGGAAAATAACTACATGGATACTAGAAGTGACTTCGTACATGGAATGAGAATGAGGACAATAGTCCAAGCAATGTAAATCGTGGTTCAACGATAATCATAACCAAACAACTTTGATCAAATTTAATCTAGTAGATTATAAACCATCTAGATAAAAAGACTTATTCAATTCAGTCTCTGATTCCTTTACGGAATATACCGACATCAGCCACGAAAATGAGACCATCCTTATGAACGCAAAACAATCCGTACTCCTCCACAACACAGAACAATGGACAAAAACAAATCTAGTTTGACATTAACACTGGATCACTGGACCAAACTGACCCCCAGACATAGTTTTTTTCATTCTATATAATCTTACTGCCTATAAAGATATCAATATTGATGACATAGGGTGGCATAGAGACAATGGCCTTATCGTTGTATAGAACTATATTAAAACAAAAACCGATAGAGTTAGGAAATTAATACATGCATGTTTGAAAAGCCTCAATCTTAAAGTTATAATTGACACGAACCTCAAAAATAGATTTCCTAGATATAATTCAAAACCTAATCAATAACATCAACCCTATATAAAAACAAATGCTCATCCTACATATACCCTAAATATAATCACTTACATCTATAATCAAACTCATTCCCTCATCCATAAAATATAGAATAAGTAACAATTCTTCCAATGAAGACATCTTTACTAAATATAGTAAGTATTATTACACTACTCTAAGAAACAATGACTATAAATTCTCTGGTATTAAAAATATCGAACACAACAAAAATAGCAATAAAAAAATGGAAACCTAAAAATCATTTAGTATAAACTCCCATTTAATCAAATAGTTAGTACTAACTTAGAACATAAATTTCTCAATTTGTTTAGAATAAATATTGTAAAATTAACCCACTAATTTAGACTTAAAAAATACCCTTAAATTAAGCGATAGTGTTACTGACAACATTGTAAATATCATCAAAATACGCAGTAATAAACTTTAAATAATTACAACAAACTAGTAATCAAAACCATCCTAGAATTCAGTCAGTTAAGTGCCATAGGTGATACACACTTGGGCAAATATTATCCCGCAGTAGGTTGCCATTGCTTTCTGCGATAGACTGGTTACCATCCAATGCTATAGAACCCAATCAGTCCGGTTTTTTTAGGCATAACTCGAGGGATGTGACGGATTAATAACTTTCCCTAGGGTATTTGCGCGTACGTGAACACAAGAAATTCAACTCGGCTCCTCGATTTCTCGTTCCGAGCCGATATCCACGGCATCACAACGCACATCCTAGAATTAAAAATGATGAAAATACTAAAAAATGCAATTGCCGAAACCCGAATAAGTGTCTATGACAGAAGAGGTGTCTAACTGATTCTGTTATTTGCCTATGCTCTATGTCCACTCTGAAAACCTCACAGTCAATAAATTTTATACAGGTAGCACTAAGAAAACCGTCAAAACACGATCATATCAGCATAATTTATATATTAATAATAAGAAGTAGAAATGAAAACACAACCCTTTCTAAATACGTTTGATATTTAAAATAAATCAATAAGTTTTCTACCGTAAAATGGAAAACATTAAGAAAAAGTTAGAACTTGTAAATCTTTACATCTCTATTTCTTGCGTTTACAAAAAGTACAAATTATCTAGTGTCGTAAATTAACCCTGCTAAATAATCAAACGAATAACAGTCAATTATCGACACAGAATTTTGTTTACCGTAAAGGTAATTACATATTTTACAATAAATATTACTAATACGCCATTTATGACATCTTAATATCTCCAACAGGTGTACATATGATCCTGCCTACAGAGAACGGCAGTGTGTAAGGCAGAGCTTGTAACGCAATGCTTGTCACAGCGGTTGAACCGCAGCTAGTTCGTCAGCATAAATAGAGACATATTACCCGGACTCACTTCTTAGCTACAAGATTTTTATATATTTGACTCCTACTAAAAAGTGTTCCTAGTATTCCTGAATTCTATTAACCGTGTACAGGTTGCATCTTTTTCAATATACTTACATTTTTCTTCTCATATCTGTTTTGTGTTATTATTATATTGTGTTGTTTCTAACAAGAAACCACAGCGATTTGGCGACGAAGTATTCGGACAAGTTCACGCGGAGGAAAAATACATTCTCACATCAGTCGCCAAACAACAATTTGGCGACGAGGATTCGAACAATTTCAAGCGGAGAGGAAAATACGTTTTCAAGTCAGTCGCCAAACAACAATTTGGCGATGAGGATTCGAACACGTTCACGCAGAGTCAAATTACGTTCTCAAGTCAGTCGCCAAACAGAGATTTGGTGACGAAGATTCGAACAAGTTCACGCGGAGAGGAAAATACGTTGTCAATCCAGTCGCCAAACAACAATTTGAGGATGTTTGACAAGTTCACGCGGAAAAAAATACGTATTTCCACGTCAGTTGCCAACAAGCAATTGGCGACAAAGGATTTCGAACAAGTTCATACGGAGGAACAAAGACGTTTGTCACATCAGTCGTAAAGAACAAATTGGCGACAAAAAGAACGCGAACTCACATAAAACACCAAGGAAGAACAAATTAGCGTCGAGGACCTCGAAAATCACATAAAAGGAGTTGACAACATCAAATTGGCGAAGCAGATTCGTGTACAAGTCGCACAACAAAATTGTGACGAATTTTTTGTCTGAATCAATTTATCAATGTGCGCTACAAACTGATTCGAACAACAAGTGGACCACAAACAATTGGGCGATACTATCACAGAGAGATAATAAAAAAAATCTATCGGAACTAATAGCTAGAAAGCATTTGCTAAAAGTCAAACTCCTTACGTAATCAAAACAAAATCATCTTGGAGGATTTTCAGAAGGGAATACTGGAAATCATTAAGAGAAGCGAAAAAAGAGAATATACATTAGAAGTAAGACAAATCGAAATGCAAAAGAGACAAATCGAAATGCAAAAGGCTAACGAAGAGAGACAAACAGAAATACAAAAGAAACAAATGGATATGCAAATACAAATTGAAGAAAGACAAATTGAAATGCGAAAGGCAAATGAGGAAAGAAAAACGCAACTGCATGAATTGTTATTGAGATTAAGAAGTACAGCTCTGGAAAGGAACACGGAAAAGGAGGAAACATTTTCACAAGATGCGGTGTGGAACGCGATAGAAATTTTTAAATACTCAGTTGAGGAAGTTAAACATTTTGGAGAGTATTACAGGCGAGATGAGGATATTTTTAATATCGACTGTCAGCATTGGAGTGAGAAGAAAAAATTCAGACTTTTACTCAGAAACTTAGGCACAAACGAACACACTAAGTTTGTAGACTATATTCTCCCTAAAAAGCGGAACGATTTAACGTTCGATGAGGCAGTGACAGCCCTCACAGACCTTTTAAGCCCCAAAATCTTGTTGCTTCATAGAAGGTGGAAATGTCTTAATCTCAGAAAAGACGAAAACCAGGACAATTTTACATTCGCAGATATCGTCAACAAACACTGTGACAATTTTAAATTGTCGGAGCTTACCCCAGACAATTTCAAGTGTCTCATAGTTGTCCAAGGGCTAGTTGCTGCTAAAAACAGCAAAATGAGAAAACGCATGTTGACCAAACTTCAAAACGAGCCAGGTCTAACATTACAAAAATTGTCAGAGGACTGCCAAAAATGACTCAGCATAAAGAAAAACAGCAAGGACATTGAAGATTTAGGAGTCGCTCACATTCGAAAGGTAAAAAGAAATTTACGTTTTGAACCCTCCCCACAAGCAAAACAAAATTATAATGATAAACAAAAGAAATACAGAACTACGTTTGACAAGAATCCAGCCCCCCACTTCTGCATGCTATAGATGTGGTGGTTGGCATTGGCGTTAAGATTGTTTTTTCAAATATAAAATCTGCCGAGAGTCTGGTATGATGGGCCACAAAGCATCGGTATGTAGAAACAAAAACAAACCTAGTAGAGTAAGATCTGCTACAGTGGAAAATAATAATGAAAACACCAGAAAATACGTTGCAATGGAAATTTTGAACAAGGAGAACAAATTCCAACTGGATTCGGGTTCAGACATTACAATAATAAATTTAAAAACATGGCGAAAGTTGAGCAAGCCGACTATGTTACACACTAAAAAAATTGCAAAATCAATAAGAGGTAAAAGGATAAATTTCGAAGGTGAAATTATTGTAAATGTAATATTTAAAGGAAAAATAAAAACACTAAAAATCTACGTGACGAAAAACACACACAAACTGGTAGGAACGGACTGGATGCAGAAATTTAATTCATGAGATTTACCATTTAATGCTTGTGTCAAAACAATAAAAAGCGTAAAAAAGGTATTTTTAAGCAATATAAAAGTTACAACAGAAATCGCGCAAAAGAAACCTGTAATTATTACACCGATAGTTACGGGAAAAACTTGCAAAACAGGCAAACAATTGACACACATAAACCAAAGGAATGAAGAGCCAAGCTCGTCATTTTCAAAAAAAGATTGGTGTCATGAAAAAGAAATATTTTAGAAACCGACAAAATGCTAGCTCCTCCAAAAAAGAAGCTAGCGAGTGGAGTGTTGGGGAGTCACCCCGTATTTTATATATATAAATGGACTCGTCTAAGGTGTACATATGATTCTGTCTACAGAGAACGGCAGTGTGTAAAACATTGTGCAAATCAGGGCTTGTACGCAGTGCTTGTCACAGCAGTTGAACCACCGCTAGTTGGTCAGCAAGAATATAGACTTATTACCTACCCGGACTTACTTCGTATCTACAAGATTGTATATATTTTACTCCTACTAACAAATATTCCTAGTATTCTTGAATTCTACTAACCGTGTACAGGTTGTATATATCTTGTTCAATATACTTACATTTTTCCTCTCAAATCTCTTTTGTGTTATTATATTGTGTAGTTTCTAACAAGAAACCACAACAGTAACCCAACGGAATAAGGAAACAATAAGTTAATATTTCTATATATATATTTTCCTAAATTCTTACAATCTGATATCACCTGATGGGATGCTGAATATAGCATCGAAACACAACAGATCTTGTGTAGTGAAAAAATATTATTTTAAACACAATAAGAATATAACTACAAATATTTTTCTACTACGTATCGAGCACTGTTGAAAACTAAATGCTACTAACTGTCGAATGTCATTCTATAATTGTACTACAACTAAGCTATACATCAGTATGTGTGTGTATTTGTGTGTGTGTTCGTGTATGTGCGCGAGTGTGCATGTGAGTGTGTATGTTTAAATAGCGCGACTCTAACACTGTACTCTCATCAAAGAAATTTGCAATATTTCTTTGTGATCGATATATAATTTGCAAAGCTTGCTAATCGACTATTGGATCAAAGTCACTCTCAGCTTTAGTTGCAACATAATTATTGTATTACTTTTTATAATAAAAGTTCTGCAAATAACAATTTATACATAATTTTTTTTTCTGAGATATAAAGCATGCTTTTGAATGTCCACATTACAAACAAATGACCTTTCGTTACGAGAAGAAAAGTAGAAATAAATAAATATAAATTGACGTAGGTAGCAGCTGGACTAAGGCGCAACTTAGTCAAACGTTATTACCATCTAGCTGCAAATCAAATAAGAACTGATTTTGTAGTGAACAGCTGTGGCAGTGCATTTACAATTTAATTGTGTACAGAAAGTCAAAGGGAGGTATCGTTAGCAAGGTAGAGAATAACACGAAACATTAGCCATTACTTTAGCGTAGCAAATATCCTCGACGTGTAATAAGAACTACTTTAGATCAGACTTGTGGCTGACATATTACCCATTAATAGTGTTTGTTAATATTACTCTCTATCGTATATAGCCATGATTTTTAATGCAAATATTCAAGAAAATTGAGTCGTCTATATTATAAGCGGTGACAGAACATAATCTTTTTAGCACCATTCGGTATAGTGTCATAAGCAGAGTAATTATCAAGGTGAAATGAATTAGACGAAATTCAGCGTTTCCGAACAGCATAATCATAAAAAAAGATAGGTTTTTTCCTGAAATAATATCAAATTTTGTCTTTTATACTAGAAGTCAGATCATATCCAGGTAAAATTCAAGAATTTGAACCCGGATTTTCAAGATTAGTTAAATGTCATCATTTGAATTAGTGGCCATCACGCAGTCTTCAGTTTGTATTTTCCCCTTATGCTTTTCCGTATCGCTCCCATCTAATCTTAAGAAATAACATGACTTCGCTCTAGATAAAATTAAGCAAAGAAATTTTGTAAATGGCTGAATATCCAATTCCAAATTATAAGATGTGCTGTTTGATTACATTCCGAGCCAAATATTTAAGGAAAGTTTCAACATTTGTAGAGATAAAAACTGAAACGTATCTTTTTGATCAGAGTTTGTTTGAAGATGTAAAGATTAAAGTCTAACTATCAAATTATAGGAAGCTAGCAATAATCTTCCAGTCGTGTATGTCTTTTGGTAGCAAGAACATGTAATCTGTGAAAGAGCTTTGAATTGCGGAAAGGCGGATCGTGTATAAAAGAAATATATGTCAACGAAAGGGAAGCTATATATTAATCAGCCAATCAGGAGGCATTACTTAATAAAAATCACCTGTGAGGCAATCACGACCAAGGATATTTTATTTTGACGGCAAGTGGCAGAATCAGTTTATTTGAGAGATAAATGGTTTAATATAGCTTGACTCCTTGTCAAAAGATTTAAACGTATAATTGTATTACCAAATACGAGAGTTGCTCAAATTGTATTACGTACACATGCGTACACGTATATGTGCATATGTACGAAAGAAACAGAGAGAGAGAGAGAGAGAGAGAGAGAGAGAGAGATAGAGAGAGAGAGAAAGACATTGATGTTGCATGTGTGTGCATATGTGTTAGTGTGTGTAAAATATATTAAATAAAGTTAGAAATAAATTTTAAAAAGTTTGTTAAATTCGGCCAAAGAGGGCTGTCTTATTAATATTTTACATGCATGTATCTAGTTTCTTAACCAGTTCTACATCGAATTCAACAATTCTAAAAGTCGTCCAGATTGTTTGCTGGAAATAATTTTAGCCAAACCTCATTCTGACTATATTTGACAACAATATTATCTTGTTGGTAGCATGCAAAAGAACTCGCAACAAGACATCCTAACGCCATTTTCTCTCACACATATTAACATTCTACTAGATCTACATGATACTTAGAATATAAATACATCCACACACACACACACACGCACACACACACACACACACACACACACACACACACATATATATATATATAATCCAAAAAGATAAGAAGGTAGGTAAATATATATATATATATATATATATATATATATATATATATATATATATAACGTAGAATATTTGGTATATAAGTCACGTAAATCTCGATAAAGAGGAACTCAAAAGAACTCAGTGTTAAATTTATTTATTTGATTTAACAGAGTAATATAATCTAGAAAAACTTTAGATTACTACATATATATATATATATATATATATATATATATAATAGCAAGACCGACTCTGTAAGTATCTAAATCCTAAAATTATACGAAAATAAACTTTGAGGACAACAAATAACAGACAGAATCTAACTCCGTTATTGTCCGTCGCTATAAGGCGTTGGACAAGAGGGGGAAAAAAACGAAAATTGCGGAATGCAGACGATACATACAATACCCCGCAGTAAAGAAAAGAAAAAAAACCCAAACGGAACCAACCACAAAGAAAGAAAAAGTGCTCGATACAGAACTAACCAAAGCGGAATAACAAAGAGGAAGCAATGTAGAGCAAAGACACGTAAAAAAACCACAAGATCGCCAAAACGGTTTTACGCGCATATATATATATATATATATATATATATAAAAGGTTTTACGCGTATATATATATATATATATATATATATATATACTCGAGAAAATTTTTTAGATATTCTACAATTTCATGGGTAATACGTATTTCGCAGCGCGAATCAATCTGCTCGTCAGACCCAAATGTTGCAACAAATATATATATATATATATATATATATATATATATATTATCATATCACAACGAGCAACCCCGTAATGCCACTGAAGCGCAGGGGACTACGTTAGAGTTAAAAGATTGGAAAAGATAAAGCCGGAAACGACATCCTAAACAGGGAACAAGGGATGAGCCTCTTTTCCTGTTCAATAGACATGGGTGGAGTGTGAACCGGGCGATAGATTAGTCTATCTAGTCCAATTGAAAAAAAAAATAAAAGAGTGAAAAGATTGGAAAAGAGAAAGCCGGAAACCACATCATAAACAGGTAACAATGGATGAGCCTCTTCACCTGTTCAATTGACGTGGGTGGAGTGTGAACCGGGCGATAGATTAGTCTATCTACTCTACTCTAATATATATATATATATATATATATATATATATATATATTAACCAAGAATATCTTGAAAATGGCGAGTGTATTGTTCGAAAGTCTTTGAACGATAATAACAACGGAGAGGGTAAGCAATTTCTTTTCTTGCCCAAAATGCAAACATAATAAAAAATTATGAAATAATTTATATATATATATATATATATATATATATATATATATATAGAGAGAGAGAGAGAGAGAGAGATTTAACACAACAGAGCGACGAAAGTTTGTTTCACACGTGAACAGAAACTTTAGGTTATATGTCAGTCAGTCAGTATAGGTGCCATACGTGATACACGCTTGGGCGATCATGTCTCTAAAGAGACATGACTGACTGGGCAGAAGATTATCCCGCAGTAGGTTGCCATTGCTTTCTGCGGTAGACTGGTTGCCGACCAAGGCTATAGAACCCAATCTGTCCTGCTATTTAACCCATCACTGGAAGGAAGAGACGGATTAATACCTTTCCCAAGGGTATTTGCGCGTAAGTGAATACAATGGATTCAGCTGGAATTCGAACTCGGCTCCCCGGTTTCTCGTTCCGAATGTCATATGTCCTAAATATTGCGTTCGATGTTAACCTTACTACAATATATATATATATATATATATATATATATATATATATATATATATATATATATATATGAGTGTGCGCTGTATATAAGTTTGGACTGCCAGTGTGCTACCATCATCCTTTTTGTTGGATCTAAAATATAAGCAGTTAGGAGTTTAAGATTTGCTCGGTAACGTTTAAATATTTTATTCAGTATTTTGTTTGCGCTTTGTTTATAGAATTTTTAAATTCCGAATTGTGACTTTCATTTATATTTTTTATAATTATTTTTAATTTATGTATATTTTTAACATTTTCAATGGTTCTGAAGTTTGCTATTTAAAATAAAGTTTAAAATGTTTTCTTCATGTTATATATTAGGTTATAGGCGATTTAATTTACTGCTAGTTCACTACAAAAATCTAAGTTAAATCTAAGAAACATTATTTGAAATACGAAACCAAAGAAGCAATGAAAGAATGCACAGGTGTTACGGTAACATTCTCTGGGGGCCTAGACGTGATTTCAATAAATAATTAAGATTTTTAGATAATTTGATCTGATTTTGTCCAGGAACTATTCACCTCAAATATAGTTTGTGTGATGAACAAATTTTCGCCATTCAATATAGCCAATTTCGTACATGCCCATTGTTTGTCTCTTGTTTGGTCGACTGCTTTATATTGTAGGATCAGTTAAACACCACCCGTGCGAAAAAGAGCACAATGACGAACTTCTCTCCGTCAGATATTTGGAAACGGCTTGTTGTACTGCTTGGCATTCGCACTAGAAGCTATATTACGAACATATCAATATGTTTCTGTGTCAAACAGAGGACAGTGCAGATCATGTGAAAAGAGTTGACTGAGTCTAATGGGGACTGCAAATGAGTTTGGAGTGATCACTAGCGATAGCGACGATATACACTACCGGTCATAATTATTAGGCCACACCAGTTTTTTTAAAAGAAATGATATATTTCATACTATTTTTAAGTGGATAAATCTAAATGAAAATAGATTTTTTTGTTATTATTACTTTGCAAAATTTTACAAAGCAAGGGAGCAAAGATGAACTCATCCGAATCAACCTAAATTTTCTTCATTCTTTCATTGATGAAACTGCAATCTAGGTAATTATTAAATATTTATAAATTCATTTGATGCACATATTATTGTGTAGTATTGGGAAAAGAACCATTCAGTTTACATTTACAATTATTCACTTGGCAATAAATACTAAAAAATAATATGAAATACATAATTTTTTTAAACACTGGGGTTGACTAATAATGATGGCCGGTAGTGTACCTTCATTCATTTTTCCACAGGGTTCAGACTAAATTACGCGGGTTTACATAAAGTACATTGAGAAAAATTGCTGCCCTGGCTTAAGAGAGTGCCTGATGGAATACCCCATGCCTTGCAAAAGGATGCTGCACGATGTCACACTAGCAGGATAACTCAGTTATGGTTTTGAGACAATTTCTACGACCTCATCAAAACCTTACATCTGGCCACCTTAATAACTACAAATTCATTGATTAATATGTGTGGGACGCAGTTGAGGGTGACACCAGCAAAACAACTTGTCGCCCCAAAGATGAACTGAAGGCAAAGAGTAAAGCATTATTTATCTACCTTATCAAGGAGACCGTCATGAAGAGTTGCCTGGGATTCCAAAGTAGTCTGGTCGCCATTGTTGAAGACAAAGGTGATTTAATTGAATAGAATTACTTCTCATTATTTCAAGATACATTTTTCTAATTCTGTTAAATATATCTGTTAAAATGAGATATCTGTTATTTTCATGTTTGTGTAATTTATGCAACAATGCATCCATCGCACTATATATATTTATATATATACATATATATATATATATATATATATATATATATATGTGTGTGTGTGTGTGTGTGTGTGTGTGTGTGTGTGTATTCTTTACTATATCTTCAAATATTGTCACGTTCAACTGATTAGCAAAGCAAAAGGGCGATATTTCCACTTATAAATTATTCAATTTCTAAAGAACTTGTTACTTATAAATATTCTACGTCAACCTGCCTGATTCTGACTCGCAGACGTCTTCAAAGAATCTCATATCAGTTGCTGTTCTGCATCGCAAGTTCGAATGAATGACAAAAGAATTGTTAGTAGGATGGGAAATTCACTCACTGATAATCATGAATTATCGATAAGACTGCAGATTCCTTTCATAATCTTTACGCAGGGGAGATGATCATGATAAAAGGATATATATCAATTTAGTCTCTCTCATACTGCTCTGTCCCTTGCGTTTGTATGTGTGTGTCTGTGTGTGTGTGTGTGTGTGTGTGTGTGTGTGTGTGTGTGTGTGTGTGTGTGTGTGTGTGTGCTAGCAGGTATCAGTAACATTCATTGGCGTCGTATGTAGGCCCACATGTGTGCAAATTCAAATGAGAACAACTGTTGAAATTCAATTATGAGTGCAATCACTCATCCCTTAGCAGTTACACGATTTGTCCGATCGTATAGAAAAGAAAACTCTCTCTCTCTCTCTGGTATATATATATATATATATAATGGTACCTGGTATAGGTAAGTTATCTGGGGTAAGGTATCTGGGATATGCGTTGTGGTGCATTGGATATCAGCTCGGACAGTGAAATCGAAGAGCCGAGTTCGAATTCTAGTTAAAGTCCTTGTATTCACTTAAGCGCAAATAGCCTTGGAAAAATATTATTCCGTCTCTTCCCTCCAGTTATGGGTTAGATAACAGGAAAGATGAGGTTCTATAGCCTTGGCTGGCAATCAGTCTACTGCAGAAATGAATGGCAAACTCCTGCAGAATAACCTTCTGCCCAGTCAGTTATGTCTCTTCCGAGACATGATTGCCAAAGCGTGTATCACGTATAGCACTTAACTGACTGACTGCTGAATATAATAGTTAAAAACATGATTAAGACTTCTACTGGGCATCAAGTGGGGATCAGCTTTGTATAGTTATGAAGTAATAAATTGATCCCCCACTAGATGCTAATTAATAATATAATCTATCTCTTCCAACTATGGAACTCAATCTAACCAGTTATTTGCCTCATAGCTAATGAGGCAAATAACTGGTTAGATTGAGTTCCATAGCCTTGGTAGAAAGAAATGCCAACCTACTGCGGGACAATATTATGCCCAGTCAGTCATGTCTCTTTCGAGACATGATCCCCTAAGCGATCTAACTGTGTTACTAACTGTGTGAGTAACTGACTGATCTCAATCCTACCTGTTTCAGTTTCCTCAAAGATCGAGACAGAAATGAAAAAGCAAAGAGACAGAGAATACTTGTATGTTAGGATTGCAGATTAGTTCTTATTACTGATATGCATGTCATGTGTATTAAACAACACGTAAATCTTACAATATTTTTTGCGCGAAAAACATTTGACGGTATATATGGTAATAATTTATGTTTGTGTTTGCGAAGAAACGCTTATCTGTCTAGGTATATGTTCGACGATGTTAGTTTATATAAGATTTCATGTGTGTGTAAAATGTCTATATAAATATATATTACATCGAGCATATTTTACTAATTCAGAACTCAACGTGTGATATATATATCATTTCATATATATATATATATATATATATATATATATATATATATATATATATATGAAATGATTTGTTTGACATTTATTTTTTTATCGATATTCGTATTTAAGTAGATATTCTGTTTTTAATTAAACAGTATTATAGATTTATATCTACTGGCCTGATTATTTGCGATAATTTTTTTTCATTATGAAAATGTGTGTCATTCGGCAGTATATATATATATATATATATATATATATATATATATATATATATCTGTCATGTCACATTGAAACTATTTTCTACAGTATTTCAGTACGATAATTTATATATAAAAAATATATTCTTAGGTGAATTTGATTTTCAGGTGTATGTTCTGGAGTAGAGTGTGAAATCCGCTTATATCGCCCAGTGAGTATTTACAGAAAATGAAGCAATCATCTAAGTAAACTTTCCAAGACATAATGTAGTGGACTTTCATAGTATCTCCATAGATTTGTCTTATTCTTTTGAATAGGTTTTCTTTTAAGTACGCTAATGTTAGGCTGGCTTACGATGGTGGTATTTTCGCTTCCATTGCAGTACTTACGGTTTAGATGTAGTTTTTGGTCAATAAAAATACCTATGAAAGCTTGAATGTAAAGGAAAATATATGGAATATATGAGTAAATATGAAGTAAATGTTGAATAAAACTATAGTAAGAGAAACGGCTAAACATTAATAATGAATTATATTATCTGAAGTTGAATACCTGGGCATGAAGATGACGATAATGACAGCAAACGCGTATATTTAATGATCCATATGTGGCTCTCTTGTCGTATTCTCGCAAAATTTCGTGGTGAGCTTGACGAAATTGCTGTCATTCTTTCACTACGTTGAGTAGAGTTTTGTGCCTGCGTAGCCCTCATGCCAAGCCGTCCGCCTTCTTTAGTCGTATTCGCTTGTCTCTAAGATAATCTTAAAACTTGACGCTCACAAAGCGAGCGATGGTGACGGAATCCCAACCATAGTCTTAAGGAAATGTGCCCCTGAACTCACCTCTGTCCTTTCTAAGCTCTCCAACCTCTGCCTATCTGCTTCCTGCTTTCCTGCCTGTTGGAAATCTTCCTCTGTAGTTCCTATATTTAAAAACACTGGAGAACCCTCTGACCCTGCAAATTACCGCCCTATCAGCCTTCTTCCGATCTTTAGCAAAGTGTTCGAAGCCATTATCAACGCCGAGGTGGTTCAGCATCTCACAGCACACAGGCTCCTCTCGGACAAGCAATATGGTTTCCGCTTCACCAGGTCTACTGCTGATATGCTAACGACCATCACCGAGTACATATACCAGGCACTCGACAGGAATGGCGAAGCCCGAACCGTTGCATTGGATATATCTAAGGCGTTCGACAGAGTTTGGCATGCTGGCCTTCTATGTAAACTGCGGAGCTATGGTATAACTGGACATTTGTTTCAACTAATCCAGTCATTCCTCTCTAATCGCACAATGAAGGTGGTATTAAATCGCACAATGAAGGTGGTATTAAACGGACATGCTTCTCAGAACTACCATACAAACGCAGGCTCCATCTTAGGTCCTACACACTTCCTGATATATATTAATGATCTCCCTGATTCCATAACAGCCCAAATAGGTTTGTACGCCGATGACACCACAGTTTACTCTTGCCTCCAACAAAAATCTGGTGTAGGCGTCAAAGCTAACTTCGCAGCCAAGATTGAAAAAGACCTCCAATCCATATTGGACTGGGGTAAGAAATGGCTAGTAAATTTTAATGCTTCTAAAACGAAGCTACTCTCAATTAACCATCATCGACAATCTCACCTACCTCCCATTAGCATGGACCAGGCTTGCCTCCCAGAGAGTAAAACACTACGCCTCCATTGTCTCAGACTTTCAGCGGACCTCAAATGGAATGACTATATCGAATCCATTGCTAAATCCGCTGCTATGAAAGTCGGTTCTCTGTGTAGGGCCCGGAAGTTTTTTCCGTCTAAATCTATCCTGCACATTTACAAATCTACCATCCGCCCGTGCAGTGAATACTGCTGCCATATCTGGTCGGGTGCCCCTGCTGTTCTCCTCGGGCTTCTCGATAAGGTTCAGAGGAGGGTCTGTAATGTGATAGATACCGACTTGGCAGACCGCCTGCAGTCTCTCCCCCACCGACGCGACGTGGCTTCCCTGTGTCCCTTCTATAAATACTTTCACGGCTTCTGCTCCGATGAACTTAGATCACTAGTGCCCCCTAGGTTCGAATTTGCACGAGATACTAGATTAGCAACTAGATCCCACCCTTTTACAGTGAAACCGATAAAATGCAGCCGTAACTTCTACTCCAACAGTTTCTTTTCTCGCACTTTCCGACTGTGGAATTCTCTTCCAAATGATTGCTTCCCCGACGGCTACAATCTCCAGGAGTTTAAATGTAAGGTCAATAGACACCTCCTAACACACTAACCTGCTCCCATTCTATCAAACACTCTTCCCATCTGCCCAACCCTCATCCTCGCTATCCTTACTCATATGTCACCTTCCTCCTGATATTCCCTATGTCTAACCACTCCTTCCCCTATGTAGCCCCATGCGCAATAGTGGCAGTGGAATGCCTTGCTTGGGGTGAGATGATTAAAAAAAAAGAAAAAAAAATTCTCCATCAAAATTTCGTGGTGAGCTTGACGAATGTTATGATGAGAAATTGCTGTCATTTTTTCATGACGTTGAGTAGGGCTTTGTGCCTACGTAGCCCTCATGTCAAGCCCACCACCTTCTCTTACTTCTCTTGTTATTGATCTGACCATTTTTGCTCCTCTTCGCTAGAAGACTTTGTTTATTCTAACAAATCCAAATCCGCAGGGGTTCAGAGAGGGTATTGATGAGAATTTTTATTTTATCTTGCGAGTTGGCGTCAAACCTTTCGCCACCGAAATACATTTACCAGTCTCACAGCCTTGTCGACAACCTTGTGCTGAATTTCTTCATTTTTTAAGCCTTTTTAGTTATGTTATACACTACCCACGCCTTTTTCTAGCTCAGGGCTCTTCTTTTATAAGCTTTAACTACTATAGTTTGGACAAGTTATAATCTCATTGGGAAGTGGATCTATTAACCCTTAAATCTGACAAAGTCTTTTTAAAATGCCATCAACTCAAGGAGCACGGCTTGCTCAAAAGCGTGTTGAAAATAGTGGTATTGGTAGAGAAGGACGTGACATATAAATCATCGTAATTTAAATCAGAAAGCTTGAAGCAAATGAATTAGTAGACCTGATTCGAAGTGACGAGGTTTCTAATCAAGAAGATGATTTAGCGCATCCAGTGGACAGATAGTAATTTTTTTATTCTTATTCTTGAAGAAAGACCCTAATTTCGCTGAATTGTACATGAGGCCTGATTTCATCATGAAGACATTAGCCTTGCTACACATAATGAGCGTCACTTAGTCATTCTGTATCTTTTATGTTTGTTTCTCAATTACTAGGCGCCATTATATATATTTTTGTTGATTTCACGAAGAATGGCTTTGTGGTTCGACTCCGCGTTAATAAGATAATGCTCGCTTGTCTTGTCCGATTTAATAATCATTTTGTCACGAAAATAGGCAAGCCAAGAAAATAACTAAAGAACTAAAAATAGTTGATAGGGTAACAATTTTACAAAAGCAATATGCATTCATCACAGTCAAAGTCAAACAACAATTTCACACAACAGATTATTAAACCACAGAACTAGAAAAGTTATCCCTGAAAGAACTTCCATATTTGCTATGAATGCCTTAGGTATGAACAAATGGAAGAACACGTCCAAGGCAACTGATTGGTTTGCGAAAATGGAAAATAAAATGGATTTCATTTTCACCAGTTTGATATTTGTGACTTCTGGCCATCCGCGACAAAGTTATCCACATCTTCAAATAGGCCCAAAAATCTATTTTATTTTATCAAGAATATCTGTGAGTTAGAAAAGATCAACTCTGATTTCTGCATCTCCATGGGGCGTACGATTCTGCAGAGCCCTGCAACTTGGTTGGGCTTTTATGCCCTGGAATCTTAGACACATCTTTGGTTTATGTTACACCGGACCTTACCGAGGCCACGAATAATCCTCCGCAAATCTTACCCACAAAAACAAACAAACAAAAAAAAAAAAACAAAAAAAAACAAAAACAAAAACGGATAAACTTAGGATCTAATAAAATTTTTCAAAGACTAAGATCTTTACATTACCACCATAACTAACACTAAAGTTGTGAAATTTTAGTCGTTACGTTAGACCTGATTAATGATCTGTACAAACCGTACATTAAAGACACATCTAATTGCACATATATCAACAGGGAATCAAATCACTCCCAGAAAATTACTAAAAACCTACACAATTATCCAATTTCGTTTCAATACCAACTCTAGCAATGAAGATATTTTCGACAATTTTAAAATTAAAGAGATTAATGCTTTAGAAATTTAAGCGGATATACTGTAAACATATCATTATTTGGTTTAACCCACCCTTCGTCTCTCAATCAAAATTGGATTCGTTTGCATACAATACATTTTATTACATTTGTGCTATTTTGTATGATAAACATTCTATTTTGTTTACGCTATTAACTTCTCAATAGAACTTTTGAGATTACCAAAATTTTCAACTATGTAAAATAATAATACTTGTTTTAAATGTTAATTCACCACTGACCGATATTGTAAGCAGAACATATGTAGTTGTCTGCTTAGAAAAAGATATAATTTAATTTTTTTTCTTTTGAATTATTTGAAAAAAAATCTTTATGCTTAATTACAAGAAAATAACCTTTAAGCAAGAAAGTAATCTAAAACACTTCTAAGTTATGGGAAAATTACCTCGGGTAAAAAAAAAATGAAAACTTTAGAAATTATGATTTAGTTGCCTCAGTGTCTTGATTTCACTCCCATTGAATTAGCATGGGATGAATTAGATGAGAAAATTGGAAGAGAATATTGAAAAGGTAACATTGAAATTTTTACCTGCTTGAAAAATACTTGAGAATGTCTGCCTTCTAATTTTTCAGAAACTTTTGAAAAAAATGCCAAGAATTCGTAAAGCAGTAATTAAATCAGATGGCGGCTCTATTGACAAAATCAATATATAATGTTTTATGATATTTTTTATATTAAAGTGGTTATTTTATAAAATTAAAGCAAATAGTGTTTAGTCACTGAAATTATATATTTTATCTTTTCATTTGTGAAGTGTTTCTTCGAGAAATAAATTTTTGTCTTGCAGTTTATATATATATATATATAGCGATTTGTTTGGGCATTATTTTTGATCGATACTCATATTTAAGTAGATATTCTGTTTATAATCAAACAATGTTATATATTTATTTCTACCGCACTCATTATTTAGGTTCTTTGTGTCATTTGTTCAAACAAAGCATTTAAAATTGTCGGTTGTTTATAACCAGTTTCGTTAATCTTTGTGACTTTCCGTAACAAGTTTACATTTGTTGACATAACGACACATTTCAGAGTAGATATGGTTAATACGATGAATTCAAAAATAGTGTTATAAATTTAATTTGACTTTGTTTAGACTGATCGTCAATAGTGGTCGAGATTTCTAACATGCGCCAGATCACATGGTGGCTTCGTCTATGTGGGTAGAGATCTCAGATTCAGATCTTACCGAATGACACACATTTTCGTAACAAAAATTTATCGCAAATAATGAGGCCGGTAGAAATAAATATACTGTACTGCTTGATTCTAAACAGAATAGCTACTTAAATACGAGTATAGATACAAAAATAATGTTCAAACAAATCAATTCAAATTGTTGGTTGTTTATAACCACTTTCGTTAATCTTCGTTAGTTTCCGTATATATATATATATACATATATATATATATATATATATATATATATATATATATAATCATATCAGTACTAGCTAGGCGGTAACGCCACTGATGTGCAGGGGGCTACCTAGGAGTGAAAAGATTGGAAAAGAGAAAACCGGAAACAGCATCCAAAAGAGGAAACAAGGGATGAGCCTCTTCACCTGTTCAATAGATGTGGGTGGAGTGGGAACCGGGCGATAGTTTAGTCTATCTACTCCAACTGAAAAAAAGTGAGAAGACTGGAAAAGTGAGAAGACTGGAAAAGTGAGAAGACTGGAAAAGAGAAAACCGGAAACCGCATCCTAAACAGGAAAAACGGGATGCGCCTCTTCACCTGTTCAATATATATATATATATATATATATATATATATATATATATATATATTTCACTGACTACATGTTGATATTATATAGACAGCTAAAAGTGACAAACTGACCATAGCGAGTCAGGTGTAAGAGGCTAAAGGGAGCAATAGTAAAATATAGAGAATGGAATCTTGTTGTCATAGACAACACATGGTACATAATAATCCAAGTAATGTAATTGCAGAAAGAAAAATGTAAGTAAAACAAGAATTATCCACTCGTTTTGTTACGGTATCACTCAATGTAGCAGTTACACATAACCTCACAAAAACATTGAATTAAAATTTGACATCTTTCTTTCCCTCTCTCTCTCGCTTACAATATATATATATATATATATATATATATATTCTATAACTAGATGTAAGAAATCTGGATGTGCTGCGAATCTATGTTCCCCATGTGTAGGAATATTATCTTTAAGCAAAATATTTGACAGATATTACTTTCTCTAATTTAAAAAGTTATGGCTGCCCACTAAATATATCGGTAATAGCAATAGAAAAATCTCTCTCTTTACCTCACCCTTTCCCCCTTTCTACATAGATATTTTACAGTATTTTTATCTCTTTCTCTCCCCCCCTCTCTCTCTAGTGTTTAATTGTGAGAGTATTATCGACAAGGTTGTCATTTTTCGGTGCTATTTAGTGATAAAATGTATATTGGCAAGCAAGTTTTTTTGTCTTAAAGTGCGTGATATCTGGGTGCAAATAGAGTGTTGATAGGTACAAATCGTTTATTTTTTCAATAGATTAGACTTATGCCGAATTCGAAGTGTCGTGAGTGCATCATTAGGATGTTCTCACTAGTCAGGGCTGTTTGTCCAAATAGCCCTGACAACTAAAAATCGTGGATCATAACGATGTCCTCATGAACATTCGAATCGGCATGAATCGGCTGTATTAAATAGATAAACTCTTTGTATGTATGTATATATATATATATATATATATGTATTAATTATAGTTATAATTACAATATCGGTAAAATTAATTCCGTCAAGATTATCAATAATTAAACTACAACTAAGAACGTCTTGAAACACACGGGAAATAACCCAGAGGGAAAAGAAGGGGATTAAAAAAAGAAACACACGAAGCACTTGAACAAAATGTCAAGCATTCGTGAGAAAGAAAAAAAACAAGACGAAAACCTTTACAATAAAAAATACGAAAGCAGAGTACAAGAAGTACCCAACGCGAAAGTAGAGGAAACAAGAACGAAAATTTAAGGGTGAGTCAACAACATACAACGGTTTCGCTTAACAGTTCGTCAGGAAAAATTCGCTATATATATATATATATATATATATATATATATATATATATATATATATATAGTATTAATTTTGTCCATGCGTCTTGTTTGTCTTTGATTTTGACAATTGTACAGTATAGTAGAATCAGTTGTGCAACTTTTGTTAGAAAAGGAGCACCATTCCTTTCCAACTCGAACATTTCAGAACAATCATTTGATTGTTGTCCTCAAAAGATGTAACGAGCATGATGAAAATCAAATATCTAGTTAACATCATGGAGTTTGAAGTGAACACTGATAATAAATATTGATGTTAGATAAAGGTTGAAGGAGTATAGAGTTTAGCAATTGAAGTAGTAATCGTACCTGAAATGTCACATAATAAAAAAACATCATAAAGTCACATACACAAAAGGTCATAGAAGGAAAAGCAATGTAACATACAGAAACAACTCAAGTGAATTTATATAACCGCACATAAAACAACGCATACAAACACACACATAAGATGTCTATATATGCACAGAATATGTACACTCAATGTACTCAAAACAAAAAGTAACCAACAAAAAAGAAGAAATTACAAATACAAACTTTAAAAAAATGTCTATCTAGCAAAATATAATTACAGCCAGAAATCATGAACAATCACAAATCATTTAAAATTGCAAAATAAAAATATAGCAAAATAGAAATAAAAAAAGAAGATTCTCAGTAAAAAACCCAATTCGCAAGAAAATCATTAGTAGGAAAAAATCTTATCCTACTGAAAAGTTAATTTTATATTTCTTTCGACATTTCTAAACAACTTTATTCTGTTAGTTCAAAAGCTGGTTATTTTTACGAAATTCATTTTTTTTTTTTACCTAAGCATGATTTACATCTATTTGTCAAGTTAATAGGAGTTTGTGAATATTCTATAACCTTCCATTCAATCAGGAGGAAAGTGACCTCTATCTTTTAATTTTCAGAAAAAAAAAATAACAAATTTTATTTAGTTTTATGTATGATTCTATCTATTCACGTGCAGTGTTTTTAAATATTAGATTGTTTTTTCTTTCTGAAACATTTTTTATAGGTGTATGTTGGTGTATGTTTTTAATTTTCTCTGAATTTCCGGTACGATTGCTACTTCAAGGCCCAAGTTGTATACTTCTCTACCCTTCACCTAACTTCAGTATTTCTTGTCTGTGATCATCTAATTACATGTTTAATATTCGGATTTAATTAAACTGTTTCATTTTTCAAGTCTGACAGGATAGTCGTGTTTTCAATTAGGGATTGAGTTTTATTTTCCATATACCATATTACTCTAAATAATATTTATTTTTATCTATTTAAAATTTATAATAATTAGATCATGGACTGGGAATATTTTCACTGTTTTTATGGATTTTTCGTTATTCCCCAGATATATATATATATATATATATATATATATATATATATATATATATATTGAGCACTCTGGAAGAATGGTAGACTTTGAAAAACAGTAGCTACTCTAGCATCGTTCATTCAGCAATAAATTAAAACACTCTCAGTTATTGGGCGTGTATAATGATAATATGCACGCTAAAAAGTCTGCCACTTTCTACCGAGCAACCATAGCTCAGAGGTCGGGTTTCAATCCTGGGTAAAAAGCAATCGGATGTCTAACTGCACAGATGAGCTGTGATACAACGAAACAGATCTGTCTTCGGATGAATCTATCTATCTATCTATCTATCTATCTATCTATCTATCTATCTATCTATCTATCTATCTTTATTTTTATGTAAATTCAGATAAATCTTTGCGGGGAAAAAGACATTTTGAACATGTCATTTTAAGGCATGCACTTTTCGACCCCTTATAAACAAAGAATGAAGAAAAATTCTAAGCCTAGAAGTTAGCTTAGGTAAAGAAAGCGGTTAGGATGTATTGTTTCTATTTGGGTTGGGCTACGGGAAAAAATAGTAGTAATTTCTCCTTAGTATTGGGAGGTATATGACTTGACCTTTCAGTTAGTAGTGGTAGGTGGTGGGAAAGTAATTGCTTGATCCAAGTTTTAAATTGGGACAAATTGGGAGAATAGGAGAATTATTGTAATTTATGCTATGGCGACACATACTTATGATCTGCCTTCGTTTGTTCAGGAATATATTTTGGTCTTGAAATTTTAAAACTTTAATTTTTTCCGTTAAACATAGATGACATTTATCTCTTAAGCTATTAGGGCTCCTAGCTTTGTGATGTGGACCCAAAGTGGGGCCCACGGAAGGAAATATATTAAATAGAAAATTTACAAAGAATAGTGTAAGAGTAAGCGGAGCTTACTATCCAGTGGTAGTCGATAGCGTTTGCGCACTACTGGGGCTACTGTATTTACTAGCCTTCCCACGCAAGGCCGGATGTGACACATGGTCATTTTAATGTGGGTATTCCCGGCCATATAGCCGGGCCAAAAATATGTCTGTCTATTTTTACCGAGTCGTGGTTCTACCCTTCGGCGGAACCACGACTGGGTTTGTGCTCTCTGCTCGGAAGCAGAGAGCGCCCCCTGCCCGAAGGAAGAGAGCTGACAGTGTCAATAGAAGCACTACTGGGGCTACTCTCAAAATACTACCATTCACATAGTAATATAGTACTGGAAGAGTCCATTGCTTAGGAGTTTCCATTTCATTTAGGGATGTAAGTTACTTTCTTTAATTCCTAGTATTTTCAAGAAAAAAGCTGTTTGGTATCTTAAATTGGTGTTGGTGAAGGAGTTCCTTTGGGTATAAAGCCGTTGCTTCCAAATTCCCGCCGAAATTCTGATATAAACACTACATCTCTCCTTATTTACCTTAGGGTAGATGGTGGCTTTATAGATTACATTTTCTGATCTACACTTACCCTCAACCGGACAGCAATTTCTAGATCTACAGTTAAAGGAGTGTGTATAATTCTATTTTCTGCATATATCTATCATTTTCAATGACGAGCGACAGAAAATCAGGTAGAAAATCACAGATTTGACCTATTGTAAAACCTACTTAATCTTATTTCAGCACTAAATATTATTAAACTTTCATAAGAGAATAACTGCTGATGTAGCACTTCATTTTAAATTAAGTTATTTTTCATTTAGAAATAAGTGCAGAAAAATAAACCAAAATGTTTCTCATGGGAGACCGATATGCTATATTATAGAATTATGAAAAATTTTGTAAATTTGAACAATTTATCGTAATAATAGAGAAGAAAGAATTGTCTAACAGAGGATTTGATTTACAAATATACAAACATACCTCATTCGAATGCCCCCACAAACGTTTACTCTGTATTGTAGATCTAAACTGAAATTGAAGAGAGAGAAAGCAGTGGAAAAACTGCAAGACGATAGACTGCTGAATGTCCCGAATTTAGAAGAAAACTACACGGTCAATATAAAAAGCAGATAAAATGAATGAAATGAGAATAGTAATTCAAAGGGGCATAGCAGATTTAACAGGACATCGCACAAAAATTAAGGAATATATGCAGTAATGCTAAAAAATAATAGAGTAATGAAGAGTGCGTAAAAATAAAAGAAAGAATGAATATTATAGAAACAGCAGATATATATTTAAAGTATTAAAGAAGTAACAATACAAAAGACTTCAGCATAACAACCGCCGACAGAACACTGTTAAGAATGTAAATAACTTCAGAGATGAAAATATATATCAGAGAATTCTTCGAAAATGAACAAGGTAAATCTGAAGTGAAATCAATATTAAAGTATTTGAAGAAAAACAAGGCATCACAAGCAGATGGAATTATAATGAAGATGCTGACTACTTATGATGACATTAATATTGAAGTAGAAATCAAAATAAGGGGGACAAGACACAATGGTGATATACCGGAAGACCTAAGTAAATCTCTTTTAATTGGACTATTTAAGAAGCTAAGTTCCAATGAAAGCAAACTCCACTAGACAATCAGCCTAATAAAGCGTCTAAAAAAAGAAACTTATCATCCGAATTCTCCGATAAACTTAGATCACTAGTGCCCCCTAAATACGAATTTGCACGAGATACTAGATTAGCAACTAGATCCCACCCTTTTACAGTGAAACCGATAAAATGCAGCCGTAACTTCTACTCCAACAGTTTCTTTCCTCGCACTTCCCGACTGTGGAATTCTCTTCCAAATAATTGCTTCCTCGACGGCTACAATCTCCAGGAGTTTAAATGTAAGGTCAATAGACACCTCCTAACACACTAACTTGCTCCCATTCTATCAAACACTCTTCCCATCTGCCCAACCCTCATCCTCGCTATCCTTACTCATCTGTCACCTTCCTCCTGACATTCCCTATGCCTAACCACTCCTTCTCTTTACCTTCCCCTATGTAGCCCCATGCGCAATAGTGGCAGTGGAATGCCTTGCTTGGGGTGAGATGATAAAAAAAAAACGGATAGCAGAATTAGATTGATATTACGATAAGAATAGTTTTTGTTGTGGACGCTAGAAGAAAGAATTCAATAATTTTGCTCAGAATGATATCGAAATCAGAAATACGAATGCAATTATTTGTACCACTGTTTTATACGTGACTGAAAAGCGTTCGATAATGTACGTCACAAAGAACTCTTTTAGATGATGGTAATATTGTTATGTGTAGAAAAAATACTAGAATGATCCCAAACCAATCCTGAAAGCCAACAGCTTGTATAAAATTAATTCAGGTCTGAGAAAGGATGTGTTTTCTCACTAGCTCTATTCAAACGTTAAAAGTGAAGCAATTCGATAAGAATTAAATCCCCCACCCCCGAATCGGATAATGTTGAAAGAGAAAGAATGGAAACTGCAAGAATACTTACAGAAGGTCTTCAAACAAAGCAAAGAAAATGACTAAACACCAATTGTACGATAGAATGAAAAGTCTTCAGCAAAATGACAAACTAACATGCGAATTACAAATTGCAAATACCAATATCAAGCGAGACAAATTGAAACATCTAGAAAGTGTTTTAATAGAGGCGGGAAAACGTGTCAATATAATATGGAACAGAGAGAAAATGGTTTCTAAACTATAAGCAAATCTTTAGAAAAAAAGATGTTTTCGTTAGAAGCAAATAAAAGACAGATTAACTGGTATCTTTTATCAGTCCCCTTCTCTAGATGGCAGTGAACGCTGGACAATCTCATCACAGAGGAAAAGACTTAAACAACAGAAATATGATTTTACATAAAGATACATTTGGCTGTAAGCTATGATTAAGTTTATAGAAAATAGTAAACTAAAAGGACGTTTAAAATATAAATTGCTATAAAATACCTAAATATTTCTTTTATATTCTTGACATATTTAAAACATATTTTTAGCATTATGTATGTTATTATTAATAAGTTTTTTTTTATTATGAAACGTTTCACGGAGATTCAACGAAAATAGACTCGTGTCAAAACGAATTATAACCTCTAATATACACGGAGTCACATCCATATGGTTACTGATCAATATTCTATATTTATATCCTTATGTCCTTACAAGAAGGTTATTCACAACATCCTTTCTTTTAGTATCCACAAATTGAGAGAAATACTTGGAAAGTATAATATTATTCTCATTACCTTTTGTCCTACTTATGATTTTTAATCAAAGTTGTCTTTTACCTGTACTATTAGCCAAAAAATGGTAGCGAGTCCAGTTTGTCCTAGATTAAAGTTTGATTGGCGTTTTTCTCAGAGGGAAAATTAAACACAAACAAAACTAGAATCAGAACTCATTTTTTTGTTTGTGTGACTTTCTACCGAAGGAAAACAAAGTGATATCACGATAATTTCTCAAAACCCAGGTGCTAAAAACTGACAGAGGAAAAGCAGAAATTCATGAAAACATTTGGATTTGATTTCGGGTAAATTTAGTTTTTGGATTTTAATTTTCATTAGAAATTCGACTTACAATTTTGATTAAACCAGATTTTACATGAAGCTAGAAACTTATACTCTATACAAAAGTTGCAGTCTTGTCTACGTTCATACATAATATACTCTTCAAGATTTATTGTATTTATCTAAATATTGATTTTCTTTAGCACATGGCCGAAAGTGTCGAATACGTAACTCGATCTCTTAATAATAACCGCGAGACGCATTCAGTAAACATTAGCCTACATAATATAAACTGAAAATCGAAGAAATTAAAAAATAATCTAACTACAAAAAAAACTCATGCGATTTATATCTTGTAATTCATTTTGTTATCTAAATAAAATATATAATATATATTGTTCATGAACATTTACAGATAGCATAGGCGCTTAGAATTTGCTTTAACCTTTATCCTTGAAAGAGGTATTACCTAGCAAATTAAGAGTTTGGGACTGAATATATATGATAGTTGTAAATAAGTAATACTAGCAGTATAGCGCAGCGTTGCTCGGATGTAATGAAAGCTTTAAAACTACTCCATGGTCCTGGAGCTCAGACTCAGCTTAAAGAATATTTGTGTGAAGTTTGCTGAGAATCGGATAAAATTGTGGCTTTGTTTAAAGGACATACAGACAGATAAACAGACACACACACAAACATCTTGTCTTATATATATATATATATATATATATATATATATATATATATATGCATTATCAATTTTTTGCACTATTGTAAGAATTGCAACCGTGAAACTTCAGAATATCGTTTCTTCTATCTTTGTCTATCAGTGTATCAAATTTGATTAAAATCGGACCACTCCTATAACCCGATCTTTTCGATTATCGATTTTTGAAATTTATCTGATGTACCTCGACAAAAAACCTAGCTAAGAACACTCGCATACGCTTATAGTACAACTGTGTAAATTTTCAAGAAAATAGGATCAGCCGTTTCGGAGTCTATAGATAACGGACACACACACACACAGACACATACTCACACAGACAAAGTTCCATTTATAAATATGTTTAGATAACCCGGAAGGTTGGAGCATAATGTGGCACAAAGACTTTTTAAAAGAGTAGTCCAATGAACAAATTGAACGAGATAGAAAAGTAACCTAAGCAACCATGTCATTTCCAGTTTGAAAACGGAATAGGGCCAAAATATTGATATAAAATGAAATAGAAATGGGTTCAATACAAGGATTTGTCTTCGCGCTGAAGTTATTCAACTAATAGAGTCAGGCGGTTCTGAGAGAATTAGAAATCCTACCAGACTTGATTATTGGCAGCCGTAAACAACATGAGAGATGCAGATAAAACAGTGTTAATTGCAGACACGGAAAGAACATCTACAGAACTTAGAGACGAAAAGCAAAAATAAAAAACTGAACATTAATCTGTGAAGTGTTTTAGTAGAAGACTTAAATGCGACACTGAAAAACAAACATGCTAAGTGATAGCAAAAAAGACTATAAAAGCCAAGCAAAACAGAAAAAAAAACAACCCTTAGGAACAAACAAAAGACTGTTGAACAGTAATGCAATATCAAGAGGATATGAAGAAGTGCCTTGAACTAATAGAAATTTGGTCCTGCAGAAAGAGGCTGGCAATACCAAAGACCGAACATAGGAGTAACGTTAATTCAAGAGGCAATGGAAGCAACAGTGTTACTTATACTTGACATCAGGAAGAGACAATAAAACTTGACATTGACGGAACATATTTTGAAGGCATGAGTTAAAAAGAAACTACAGCATAACCGACCAATCGTATTGGTGAAAATGATTAACAGATGAATAGAAAAGTATTATAAACAGCTACAAAGGACAAGGAACTGTGTAATGTCACGCGTAGTGCATGGAAGTAGACAAATGGTATCATACTTGGCAAATAATTTTATGACAAATAATTAACTGATGGAAGTTTGCCATATAGAAAAGCAACCCTCCCTGCCGACAGAAGTACAGAGTACGCTGTCTGCCCACCAATGAGGCAACTTGTTTACAAATCTAGAACGGCATCCTAGTGGTTGAAGTATTTCAAAGTCAAGATTAGATACGTTTTCTTTCCAATACACCACTTTGGCCCTTACTTTGACTAGACCGGCGGTCGGAGAAGCCAGATACCCGATCAATCTGCTGGTCATGCCAAACATTAGCCCTATTTATAAATATATCAATTTATGGAGTATTTAATAAGAAAATATAATGCCCCAAACAAACACCTGAATTTAAATACCTTCTCTATCCAATTTGCAAGCATTAGACGGTGTGGGGTGAGGGTCAGTCGTTTCAAAAGAATATTGATCTAATTATTGAATAGGATCAATTAAAAATCTGTTAGGAATTAATAGACGGGAGTTTTGCTGGTAGAGGTAAAAAGTAGGAAGTACTCCAAAAATATAATAAATATGAAGACTTTTCACAACATTAAATAAAAAAACAAATACAATAACTGCTTCTAAAACACAACAACTCCTTCAAAAATTAAAATTCTTATGCAAATCAAAGGTTTCACAATCTCTGATCCACGCACGAGAAATATTAATAACTTAATATGTATCTCTCTACCAAAAGAAAAACAAATCTTTAAAAAACAGTGAACAAGTTAAAAGAACTTCAAAATATCGGAAATTCACAGGAACCAAATTTCTACCAAAAATCAATTTGACAAACTGGAAGAAATAGAGTTGAAATGTCAGAACCGACAAACAAGCAAAACCTCTAAAACAAAACCTCGGAAAATTAAATCACAAATTATACACTAAGTTATTTTTTAAATACATTGAGCAGTCAACTGTCAAACATATCAAGGAAACGGATGTGGAATAAAGGAAAACTTAATTAAACTGCTTCTACTCATCATAGATCTATTATCGGCAGATATTTGCCTTCACGAAACATTCCTTAAGCTAAAACTGAATATAAAGAAATCCTAGCAGTACAACTACATAAACTGGGCTGCGTGTATCAAGCTATACATTCATCCTAGTTAGGAATTATGTACCTCAACGTAAAAAAAAATTAACAACAACTTTACAGGCAACTGCTGTTAATGTTACCTTACACAGTCCAGTTAACAACTGGTCAGTATAGGTCACACAGAATGAACCAGTAAATGAAATCGAAATTCATTAAATCATAAGGCATCTCCCCTTACCTTTTACGATACTAATGGTTTGACTGCAACAACACTATATCTAGTGAAGACACAAACAAGGGGAAATATTTCAGAAACACTAATTAACAACGACTATTTATGCATTTATTATGATAAAATATCAACTTACATAAATGTGACTCTACTCTACAATAGACTTATTTCTATGTGATCTATCAATTTATATGGATTTTCCTTGGAATGTAATGGGCAGACACGTACGATAGCGATCACTTGCTAATTTTCCTGCAATACTTAGAACATGATGATAGAATTGTTCAGTGGAAAATTGGGCGGAGCGAAATGGGATGAATTTAAAATATTCACCGTTCTGAAAAACTAGTGAATGAAAAACATCAATGACTTGAGAATTTACAAAACATTATCTTTATAGCAGAGGAATACATCCCAAAACTTTCAACATCAAAAAACGAAACCCAACGGACCTTATTTAAGAAATAAATGTAAACCAGTTTTCAGGCTAAGAAGAGAAATTCTCTAATAAAATTTCACAAACAGCCTCGAATGTGATGCAATTTAAGCAATTACGAGCAAATACAGGAAAATAATTAAAGAAATCCCCAAATATTCTGGAAAAAACTACGTCAACCGAAACATTTTTTGCTACAAAAACAAAATCTGTCTAGAATAGAATAAGGAAAATAGCAAGCAAATATCAAACAAACACAGTAAAACAACTCTTGAAAAAAAATCTAAAATAATCAGCAAAAAGATTGTCGCTGATTAAATGTCCAAAACAACATCTAAACCTTAATCTGACAAGAATGATAGCCAACAATTTCTAAAGCCCAAACAAAAAGCAGAAAAGGAAAAACTAAACGTTAAATCCAATAATGCCGAGAATTATAGCCTACCATTCACTCTAGAAGACCTAAATGAATCTTTAAAGAATGGCTACAATGCAGCTGTTGACCCGAATGATATCCATTCCAAATTTATAAAACTATCGTCCAAAAATGAATAGGTACGTAAATGTTATAACAACCTATGGAGAAATGTCATCTTCCTAGAAAAGTAAAGTCAGTCATTCCTCATGTTTATTTCAAAACCTGGAAACGGTGGCATGAACCATGAAAACTACAGACCGATAGTTTTAACCAATTATCTAATTAAAACAATAAAGGTTGTATTCAGCATCAGATTGAACTGGTTCCTAGAAACTAAAGGCTTAATTAGGAACTTTCAGACTGTATTTAGTCAACAAAGAAGTGCAGTGGATGACATAATAGGCCTAAAAACCTTGAAAATAAAATGTAGTAAAGTGTTAGAACTTCTGCGTGTTGTGTCCTGTATTGAATAGGAAGCAGAACAATAACTATTAATAAGATTTTATAGACCACTACTTTGCTTAAAACTGGATTGCTTTAGTCCATTATATGGAGCGTCCAGAAATTAGTACTTGAAATACTCACTGTAGATTATCAGGATCTCAGACTCGTATTATGGAGCTCTTAGGACATGAAGAGTTTATGAAGATTGTCTAATGAACGCTTCCGCATTTAAGGTGCACTAAACCGACAATACGGTAATATGTCAAAATAAAATCATGCCCAACTAACCCAGCTTACAACAGTAATTTTATGCCGAATTACTGCAATCTATTCCAACAAAACAAATATTAAATAGTAAACAACCCTACGAACATGAAATCCATTGCTGAAAAGTTATGGACACAACCAAACAAGGAACTACTACAGTCACTATTTTGCCTTAGACAAACAACACAAAGGCTTTCTCAAAGCTAAACAAAAATTCACATATATGGCCAAAGAAACATTTCAGAGTATACTGTAATCATTTACTCATCTATACAGACGGGTTAAAGTGTGAAGACAAAGCCGGAAGAGTTGGCCAAGATATTGCAAAAGAGCACTTCCGAAAGGGAAGCTCAGTTTTTACTTCAGAGGCATATGCAATAAAGCTAGCTCTCAGCATAATTCCTGAGAGCGAGCAAAGACCTTTCTTATTTTTTCGAACTCACCGTTGGTCAAAATGGCTTTGAAGAAAAAAATCCAAAATTAATTTATTACCGAAGTAATATGAAAAATAAACATTATTTGCAAACAGTAAAGCATCAAACTATATTGGATTCCTTGCCACATCGGAGATGAAAATCACTATAAATCATTCTGAGCAGCGAAATTAACTTTAGACATCAATGTAGAAAGAAGGATGGAAATCCCATCCACTGACTTTAAAGAGGTCCTTAATAAATATATTCAAAATGTATAAGAACTTTGCTGAGACACAATGACCCGCATAATATAAACTTCTAAGATAAGGGAAGTCGGTATTCAGAAGGAAAGAAGTAATTTTGGCCCGTTTAATAACACAAAAAAATGCTACTTACTAAAGAAGGAAGATCAACTTCTTTGTACAAATCAAGATAAAAAATTATTTAATAAAAACAACATATATGATTTCTTTGAGCAAGCAAAATGTGGATAACATAATAAGTCAGTTAAAGGCCATACGTGTTATATGCATTGGCGATCATGTCTTGAAAAAGACATGACTTACTGGTCAAATTTTTTCGCGGTAAGTTGGAATTACTTTCTGTGGCGAACGTGTTGCCAACCAAAGATATCTGTCCGTTTATTTGACCTGGAAGGAGGAGGCGCATTACTACATTTCCAAAGGGTATTTGCGCGTATGTGAATACAACAAATTGAATTGGAATTCGAAAACGTCTCTCTGATTTCTCATCTCATATACTGCACCACAACGCACATGATATCATTCCTTAAAACTGTAGACTTCTCCCTAAAAATATAATACAAATGAGAGTATCAATAACATTAATTTCTCTGCAAAATGTATATCTGAAAAGAATGCATCAATGAAAGCAGACATTCGTCAAGATGAACCCCTGCTTAAAATAAAATATGAATTAAACCTTATCTACAAACTGATTTCTTACAAAGAAGACATATTCTATTCATAGGAAACTATTCTCAATATCTTGTCGTCATTGAGGTTGGAACATCCTCAGTGTTCTCGACAGGCTCCAAAGAAGAGTCTGCAATGTGATAGGTACTGATCTGGCGGCTCGACTGCAGCCACTTCCCCACCGTCAAAATGTGGCCTCCCTTTGTCCGTTCTATAAATACTTTCATGGCTTCTGCTCGAACGAACTTAAGTCACTGGTGCCTCCTCAACTGGCAACTGGGTCCCACCCATTCACAGTCAGGTTAGCCAAATGCAGACGACAATTCTACTCCTGCAGCTTCTTCTCTCGCACTTCCCGCCTGTGGAACTCGCTCCCATATTCTTACTTTCCTGACGGCAACCTCCAGATATTTAAATGCAATGTCAATACTATCTATTAACCACTGGACACTAGCTCTCTCCCCACCCCGTATATACTTCCCTTTCTCTCCACCTATGTATCTGTCATCGCACCTGCATTCTCAGCTTTCTATTGCTCCTTTCTAACTAGTTTGTACTCCTCAATCTTTTCTAATTAATCTTTTTACAGTTATGTAGCCCCCCTCTCATCAGTGGCATTTCTGCTTTGCTCGCGGTGAAATGATTAAAAAAAAACAAACAAACCAAACTAGAAATGAAGGAACTATATGCTTCCTTAATTCATTGCAGCAGGCACGGTAATATAACTGATAAATTGGTATATTGATTGAACTTGCTACTAAATTAACTTATCAAGGGGTCGTTTAACCTCATCTGTAAAATCTTCGTCTAGAGCATAAAATATCTAATGTGGCTTAAGTTAAGCGTCACTAATAATAGTATTTCTCTTAAAATGCACGCAAAGCAATTGAGATTATCTTATCTTTGTTCCTTCAACTTTAATGCTAAATGTCAAATAAATGGACGTAGCTTTTTATAGAAAAGTACAGTTCTTTGTTTTGCTTGTTTTTAGCTTTTTTGTTTTTTTTTATTTCTCTATTATTTATTCTTGAATCTCCAATAACGATTATTGTAATTCAATTATCGCTGCCTTGAGTATTTTATGAATTGTTTACCTAAATTGTTTCCTGAATTGTTTACCTGAATTGTTTCCTATTCTGATGTATGAAGATATTTCCAAATCATTAAAAGAATATACACATTCAGAAGTAAAGAAACCTTTATGAGAGGTGAAAACATATTGTGCATTTCAGAAATCAACCAGAAATAATAATAATAATAATAATAATAATAATAATAATAATAATAGATTTCTTTTATTTATTTATGCGTACAAAAAAGGGCTAGAAATAAACTTTAAGAAAACTGAATGCATGGTCATCATCAAAAAGAGCAACCCAAAATACCAAATACGGGTGGGAGAGACCAGAATCAAGCAAGTACAAAAATTTCAATACCTAGTAAGTGTTCTAAAAGAAAATAGAAAATGTGACACAGAGATCCGAAGGCGAATTGGCATGGCAAAGGAAGAGTTCCAGAAGCTGAGTAAAGTAGTAAGACACAGGAAAATTTCACTAGAAACAAAGAAGAGAGTGCTAGATTGCTATGTGATGTCAGTTCTTCAATACTGAAGTGAATGCTGGACAATATCATCGAAGATGAGGAAGAAACTTAAAGCAGCGGAATGTGGTTCTACAGAAGGATGCTGCGGATATCGTGGACCGAGCATGCGAGCAACGATGAGGTGTTGGAAAGAACGGCACGAAAAGAAAATTAATAGTGAGCATCAGGAAGAGACAACTGAAGTTCTTGGGACATGCAATGAGGAAGAAGGTCTTGGAGAAAATGATACTGACAGGCCAGATAGACGGAAAAAAGAGACAGAGGAAGGTAGCGGATAACATATTTGAAGGGCCTGATAGGTGGATGACGGAACGGGGTTTGCGAGGAGTAAAAGGAGAAAACTTACTAAGAGCCACCAACGTGATGTAGACGTAAAGAACCATGATCACCTACGTCCTGAAAGGACAGGACACAGAGAAAAAGAAGAATTGTTTAGCATTCTAAACGTTATTTGTTGTGGATAACCATATTTGCATCGATGTTCTCTTTATATTATAAAAGGTATTTTATTTTTCTCTACTAACTTGAATATTCGAGGTATGGTTTATCAAAATGCACAGCCTGTCCCACTTCATTCAATTTTTGACCGCATATAGATGGTACGATGGATAAATTGTGCTTAAATTACACAGAAAATGAAAATAATGCTGACATCTCATTAAAAAAAATATATATTTACTAAAATTACACAAAATATCTTGAAATTCAAAGGTGTAAATTTATTCAATAAAATCACCTTTAGCTTCGACGACGACAACTTGGGAATCTCTTCTTGACGGTTTCCTTGTTTAAGTTGGTGAATGCTGCAATAAACCTTTGCCTTCAGTTCATCTTTGGTATTAGAATGGCCTTTGTTGATCTCTCACTCAACTGCGCCCTGAACCAAAATAATCAAGGCTTATGCAGTCTCGAAACTTAGATAATCAGTGTCAGGGGTGATGTGGTCGAAGAAATCGTCTGACAGCTATGACTGTGTTGATCCAGGGCAACACTACCTACACAAGACTGTTAATATAGGCCTCCGTAATGCTTCTATGTGCCGTGAGAAGATGAACGGAGATATCACTATCACTAGTGGCCACTTCAAACTCATTCATAACCAGCATTAGACACATCAGAACATTTTCTGAAGCTTCGGCACTGTCCTCTGATCGAATCTCAAACACTTTAAAATGTTTCTATAAGAGGTTTCGGCGAGAATGTTAAACAGTACACTACGCTCTTTCTAAAATTCTGTCGGAGTGACTTGCGTCATAGTGCTTTATTTTTTGACAACCGATGACCAAATGACCCTACTATACTGTGCAGTTGACAAAATCAGAAACAAACAACCTGCATCGGGAAATCAAAAATTTTAAATTATCGAGAATCTATCCATGCTGCTTGTACATAGGTGAAACATGCAGAGAATTGTATAAAATATAAGATGAATAAAAATGAATCTCTAAAAAAGAAAAACTACACCCACAGCAATTTTTTCTTCTGTCAACTGTAATAATTGTAAACCAATAATATGTTACTCGCGTATGTAGATAAGCGACATTTGGAAACTCAGAACAATCTTCCAGATTTTTATCTTCTATGTGCCGTGTCCTTTCAGAAAGTAGGTGATTATGGCCTTCCACATCTCCCTATTCATAGTGGCTCTTAGCAAGCCTTCTCCAGTTACCCCACCGAAACCAAGCTTCGCCGTTCACTTGTATAAGCCCGTTAAATATATTATGCGCTCGTTCCCCTGTCTCTCTTTTCCTCCATCTGACCTGTGAATATCACATTCTCTAAGCCCTCTTTCCTCATTATATATCGCAAGAATTGTAGCTGTCCTTTCCTGATATTAAGTATTAGAATCCTTTCCCTCCAGAACGTCATCATTGCTGACATGCTCGTTCCATGGTCCCTGCAGCATCCTTCTGAAGTACGACATTTCGGTTGATTCAAGTCTCTCCTTCATCATTGTTAAGATTGTCAAGAATATAAACTTGATTGATTAACAATAACCAAATATTACAAGGTAAATTACATTAGATCAACCCATTAGTGAACTTACTGTAGATATTAAACTGTAGCACATATTGTTTCTTAATCATTGAATAACAAGTCCGCTATAATATTCCCAACATGACAGTATCTATTAAGTTGTCTCATTTAGCTCAATGAATATGGCTTCTGGACAAGGATAGACAGGCTCCATAAATGAAGCACCCATTGAGAAATAAACCCGCAACTCTGTTTTAATTGATCGAACAAGACGAGTTTGCAAAACATGATACCAAGTCGGGTGCCCAGATGTTTATCTGTGTGTAGTTTAGGAAATTGTTAAACTAAATATAATTGATATATTTAAAAATCAGTTCGAACGAAATATATTTGGTTAACCCAATAGTTGATACATTGAATAAATTGGTATTTTATATTCAAGGTCAGGATCATGGAAATTCTATAGCTTTTAGTAGTCCTTTTAATTTCTATCTGATTTTCTTAACTTACCTACTATTTTGACTATAGCAATGACTTCCTGCAATTTTCCTGATATCACTTTAATCTGTTTGATGTAAATTATTTGCATATCATGTATGTTAGAATGTCCCCTCTCCTTCTAATAAATAATCACTTGTCAGTGTTTCTAGCAGTTTGTAATGAGGCTCGATACACTTTAAGACACTCTTCAGTTAACAACGCTTGCAATAATGTATTCTTTTGTCATTTTCGTGTACAAATCTTTTAATATGTAGATAACCGCTTTTATATTAGATTCATATCGGAAGTGATTGCAGGCCATTCCAATAAATTTGTTTTTATAGAAGAAGAAAATGATGAAAAAGGAGAAATTTGAAGAGGACTGATAAGAGATATTTACAAAATTTCGGAAGATGAGAAATCGAACTGTTTCAAGTCGAAAAAGCTCAGTTGATCTTGATTTGTTCAGCAAAATCTACATTAGTTAAATACTTTATTCAAGTTAAGAATATTACCACTACTACTATTACTACTACTACTACTAATGATGATGATGATGATGATGATGATATGATGATGATGTTGGTAGTAATGGTGGTGAAAAAAAAGAAAAAAATTCAAATGCGATAGAAAGAGAAACAATGAGAAAATAGCTCGGAACTCATAGAAAAAATCACAGAAAATAATTGTTAGGGAAAATCCGAGAAAGAAACAATGAAAGGCAAAATATGTGAACACTAAATTGGATCAGGCGATATAAATTAATTTTAAGATAAAACACAGCTGTTTCTAAGACAACCGAAGCTCGCTGGTGAAAACATGATTCTATATTCACTGGTTTTGCTTACATCACAGCCAAAGACGTACATTTAGAGCGTTATTGTTATCAAAAGTAGATTCTACGCATTAAATGTTAATCAATTAAATAAGTATTAAGTTGTCACACATTAAATGACATATTCTTTGATTAGTTGTCTAACGAAGTAATCGGCGTAATATATTAAATAATATGTTGAATTATTCCTGGCTCTTTTTTCATTCCAGATATTCATTAAAATTTCCTGTTACACATGGGCCCAATGAAAATGATTACAATGAAATAATGTCCAGTAACCTTTCTGTCCGAGTACAAACTGGCAAAAAGTATCATATTTGTATCGAATCATCACATGCTATGAGAAATAGATACACTTTGACATCAGTAAGTGAATAAACGAGTTGTTTGACGCATATGACTCATCAAAACAACACCGAAAACCTTCAACTGCACCCTAATAAATAAATGGTTACTGTATCGTGACCTTTCAAAACCGTTATTCATTATTCATTCTTGCTACAAGGGAAAACAACAACAGCAACCTTGTATAGTGGAGAAATTGTGCATATAGACACAAAATTAAAAACAAACACCAAAGACTTGGGAATAGAGATGGCTCAACTTTGCAGCACGACAACCCACAATCGCAGACTTCTCAATCAACTGTGCGAAAACAGTAAAGCCTAAATTATAAATCTTTGTCTCTTCCTCTTTTTTTACCTGTTATCTCTCTTACTGATAATTACTTATCTAAGCAATATGAACTTATCATGAGCAATAAAATACTTTCTAATAATTAAGAGGTAATCGAAGCATTTAAACTGCTGATCACATCAAAGGATGTGAATTTTTAAAGATTGAATCAATAATTTAGTGGTAGACTGCAACACAGTCATTAATCAACAGGGCGACTTGTCCATATAAATAAATTATTTAACATTTTAGAAGCGTTTTATTCATTTCCTGTAAAGTGCATCATTTCATGTGTGTCAACCAAATACAAGGTCGCCATGAACATAGTTTACATTTACAATCGATATATATATATATATATATATATATATATATATATATATATATATATATATATATAAAAATTGCAAGAGAGTGGCAGACAATATGTAAAATCTCACCGTGGAAAACACGAGTTGACATCTTTGGTGTCCTCTTTGCTTTTCAGAAGGCATGAAACTGATTCTTATAATAAGAGCTGCCTGGTAATATAGTCTGCTACTCGTATCATATCGAGTAAAAAAAATAGGAAAACTGCACTATCAAATAATTATATATTATCGTTGCCAAACAATGCCTGGGTTATTTTTAAGGTGGTAATGATGAAGAAAAATAAAATTTATATCGTAATCAGAAAAACAGCGTGTCGTGTAAGAAAATTAGTTTTCAGCTGAATAATCATTGAGTTACTAGTATCAGCGCTATGATTTAAAAATTAAATATAGACTTTTTAAATACCTATTTACAACCTCTAATAAACGAAATCTAGGTTTATATACATATATATATATATATATATATGACAGAATGTGTAGATGCATTATATATTTAAATAAAACATAATAGCATTAATTCGAATTCATGTCTTTTTAAAAGTAAACATGTATAGGTTAGGTCATCAAAAATGAACTAAAACTTAATAATAGCATTAATTCGAATTTATGCTCTTCTAAAAGTAAACGTCCATAACTTAGCTCATCAAAAATGACCTGAAAAATAAAGATAGCATTAATTCGAATTCATGTCCTTCTACAATTAACGTGCATAACTGAGGCTATAAAAATGAACTGAAATTTAATAATCTCATCAATTCGAATTTGTCTTTCTAAAGGAAACGTGTATAAATTAGGTGATCAAATGTGGCCTGAAAAATAATAATAAAATTAATTCTAATTTATCTTTTTCTAAAAGTAAACGTGCAATGACCTGGAAATAAGAATAGCATTAATTCGAATTTATGCCCCTTAAACGTAAACTTGCATAACTTAGGTCATCAAAAATGATCCGAAAAATAATAATAGCATTAATTCGAATTCATGTCCTTCTTAAAGTAAAAGGGCATATCTAATGTCATCAAAAATAATCTGAAAATAATAATAGCATTAATTCGAATTCATTTCCTTCTAAAAGTAACCGTTTGTGCTTCAGGTGATAAAAATGACCTGAAAAATGATAATAGCATTAACTCTAATTTATGTCTTTCTAAAAGTAAACGCGCATAACTTAGGTCATAAAAAAATGATATGAAAAATAATAATAGCGTTATTTTGAACTTAAATCCCTTAAACGTAAACGTGCATATCTTATGTCATCAAAGATGATCTGAAAAATATTAATATATAATTGTGTAAGAGGGTTTGGTTTCACTTAAAGTCATAGCTATTTCAACAGAAGATTGATCGCAACACTTCAAATTTAATGAGTTTAAAACGGAGAGCAAAATTTCAATTAGGTGCAGAATTCTACTGCAATGAATAAAACAGCGGTCCTAAAAATATGTCAGCAAGACCTCTGGAAATTTAAAGTAAAGTATAGGTGAATATAAATATTTAAATTTAAACAACACAAACAATGCACTTATTCTGCACCAAAACACTGAATTAGAAAATGGCGTTTTAAAAAAGGAAAGTAATTTACACAGATGATGTTGAACTGAAAATAGTGTATTATGCTATTCCACGAATATATATATATATATATATATATATTTGAGAGGATGGAAATCTTTCATGAAAATAGGTTTGATAATGCATTTCGCCTTTCAAGTCTCCATCAAATCCCGAAAGAAAAGGATAAAATGAATGACTGGAAAGCAGGAAATTAATTTAGGTTTTCGGAATTCATAGCAGATACGCATACATTCCTTGAAACGGTTGAAAGTAAAAAAAATTGTATTTTGGTCTATTCATGAGTTTTTCTTTGTCGACAATATATGTTTTAAAATAAACTAGTGAAATACCGAAAAAGTTTTTAAACGTAAAAATGGAAAACTTTTCTCGAAAATAGATTTGATTGAAAATATATTTGATTAAGCATTTTGCTCTTCAAGGCCCCATCAGATCGAGCCATGCAGATGATGAGAAAAGCATTTGCATTTAATTCAATACAAAAAGATACGAAAATATATCAACAACTTTTGAGTTGAACTATGAATTGTATAAAACTATATAGAATAAATGTTAACGACTTTTTACAAATTCACTCATTTTCTTTCTTCTTTAATAATAATAAACAGACGCCAGTTGAAGAAAAAAGGACTAAGATCCATTATTTATGCATATACACAAATACACATACATTTCATTATGTTGCTTTTGAATTTGATGAAACATTAAAATGAGAAATTGCATAATCCAATATATTTTTAATCCAATCTATTTTTACGAAACGTTTCCACTTGTCACGTTTGTGGTGGTGTCTTGCTGGTTCACACCAATTTTGCGCGAATATATTGTTAAAATTATGAGATCTTATCGAGTTAGCGGTTGGATTATCCGAAAATAATCCCATATATCAATAGGCGATGGTCTAGGTAAATGTTATTCAAACTACGCTCGTGCACGTCTAGTAAAATTTAAATAGCTACATGCTTCCTACAGTTTTGAAGTTCAAAACCTGTTCAAACCTTCTAGCCATAAATTTGATAGGTCTTCCATAGGATGATTGCGACTGCAGCAATTCAGTTCAAATGTGGTGAAAAAAAACCATAATACTATAGTCAAAACGCATCAAAGTTCGGAAATAAATATAATGAGAACAGAATTCAATTTAGAAATATGTTAATAAATAAATGTTTTCCTGTAAATTCTCAAAATGTTTTTATTTCTTCTTGATGCTATGAGATGATGTGTTTCCATTAACAGATTGAATAGAAAATAAGTAGAATAAGTTTTCTAAAGAGTATCTCCTTTTACAGAAGCAATTTTTTGAAATTGAGGTTGCCATCTTTCGATACAATCGTTCTTAATAATTTAGAACTGAATAATTGTTTGCGTTAATGATTATAACGACCCCGTTAAAATAAAGATGACGCAATCATCAAAGTTAAATATTTTTATTTTATTAATCTAAAATATGTTCTGATGACTTTTTTTTACTTCCGTTGACATCATATCATGGGAGAAACATATCAATCTGAAAGTGTTTCAATGTTGTCATTGAACGCACACACATATACAGACAATCACACACAAATACGTGTGTAGGTGAGAGTATATGAGTATGAGTGTGTGTTTGTATTAGATTATATTAGAAAGACTATGAATTTTATAAATTTACATAATAACTTAAAAGCTGATTTGATCTATGTATCTTGAGCTAACATTTTACGCCAGTATTTATTATTTTAAAGAAAAATAATATAGAAACTGGTATGAACAGACACAGACGTTTAGGACCTGTAATTACTTTATAGGACTTTACAATATACGCAGACAGAACAATCAAAGCTAATCACCCAGACATCATGATTAATGATCGCAAGATCAGATTTTTTTTTCTATTATTGACATAGTATATCTTTGTATATCTTTACAAAAATCTACCATAATAAAAGGAACTTAAAGAGGAATTGTAAAATATATGGAACACGGGGACAATCCAGTTGTCGTTAGAGCCACAAAAATAGCATATATATATATATATATATATATATATATATATATATATATATATATATATATATATATATATATATATATATGGCCGTGTGCTTAGAACGTTTGCCTCTTGACCATGAAGTCTGGGTTCGAATTTTGCAATGTTCAGTTTGTCAGCAAGGTGACTTCTTGAAATGATCCGTCTGCGTGCGGTACATTTGGAAAGTGCCTGAAAACCATATCATGAATTGACCGACGTCTTGTGAGTGAAACTGCGTCGACAGCTTCATTTTAAAGAATATCGATTCTTTTACTAGCTTGAAGTTGCAAGTCATCGTGACGGAGATTTTCAGGATCCTGGCTTTATTTCGACTATTGATAATGCTAGATAACTCGTTCTCTCCCCAAAACAGAAACTAAAGACCGCTCAACACAGTTGCAGTGTAAAACACAGGTGCACGTTTGGGTTATGTGGGTTTTGAACAAACACAAAAGTGCCTGTGAAAGCGTCTGCAAAGAAGATTAGGTAGCCGCTACAATAGACAGCTATCCTCGAATACGAATAGCCAGCCATTATATATATATATATATATATACATTATCTTAGAACTATTACAAACTAATGGGTTAGCAGTCCTCGGTTTGTAGGGAATTATTTTTTTTAAGAGTGCTCGATACTTAGTACAGCAATATAAATAATACTAACTTAGTTTACTGTAACACAAGAGCTGTTGTGTTTTGGTGCCTACATATTAGTAAAATTTTAAGCTGCCTGACGAGGTGCTAATAAGCAGGCACTGAAACAATACACTCTTGTGTTGCAGTAAACAATGATTTTATTATAAACAATTTTAATAGAAATATTTTTCTATATAAACTATATATATATATATATATATATATATATATATATATATATATATATACCTGCCCACAAACTCTTCTCTGACAGGCAATATGGCTTCCGCTTTGCCAGGTCCACGGCTACTTGCTAACAACCGTAACGGAGTAAATGCTCCAGGCCCTTGATGAGTCTGACGAGGCTCGCACGGTTGCTCTGGATATCTCCAAGGCTATTACCGGTCGCGTGCTTGACCTAATACAATCTTTTTTAAATAATCGCAAAATGAAGGTCGTTTTCAATGAGCGTGCCTCTTCATCCTACAGCACGAATGCTGGTGTCCCACAGGGCTCTATCCTGGGCCTGACGCTCATCCTTATTTTCATCAACGACCTCCCAGATGAGATCAAGTCCAAAGTAGGCATCTACGCAGATGACACTACAATATACTCCCGCACCAGCAAGAAACCTCTCGTGGGGACAGACATAATCTCGCTGCTGACCTTGAATGGGATCTACAATCTGTGGTGAACTCGGGCAAGAAGTGGCTTGTCAGCTTCAATGCGTCTAAGACCAAGCTGTTTTCTGTCTACCATTACAGGCAACATCTCCTGCCTCCCTTAATCATGGACCAAGCGATTCTCCCTGAGAGCAACACACTACACCGCCTCGGCTTTACCCTCTCCTCAGAGGAACCACTATGTTGAATCCATAGTTAAATCTACTGCTAAGAAGGTTGGGTCACTATGTCGATCCAGGATGTTTTTTCCACCTGAATCCATCCTGCATATATACAAATCAACCATCCGTCCGTGCATGGATTACTGCTGCCATTTATGGTCAGGCGCCCCTGCCGTTCTCCTCAGTGTTCTCGACAGGCTCCAAAGGAGAGACTATAATGTGATAGTTACTGATCTGGCGGCTCGACTGCAGCCACTTCCCCACCGTCGAAATGTGGCCTCCTTTTGTCTGTTCTATAAATACTTTCATGGTTTCTGCTCGGACGAACTTAAGTCACTGGTGCCTCCTCAACAGGTGTTTACTCGTGCAACCAGACTGGCAAATAGGTCCCACCCATTCACAGTCAGGTTAGCTAAATGCAGACGACAATTTACTCCTTCAGCTTCTTCCCTCGCACTTCCCGCCTGTGGAACTCTCTCCCATATTCTTGCTTTCCTGACGGCTACAACCATCAGAAATTTAAATGCAATGTCAATACTCATCTATTAACCACTGGACTCTAGCCCCCCCCTATATCCTTCCCTTTCTCTCCACCTATGTATCTGTCATCGCACCTGCATTCTCAGATTTCTATTGCCCCTTTCTAACTAGTTTGTACTCCTCACTCTTTTCTAATCAATCTTTTTATAGTTATGTAGCCCCCCCCCCCCGTTCATCACTGGCATTTCTGCCTTGGTCGGGGTGAAATGATTATATATATATATATATATATATATATATATATATATATATGGCAGAATTCCGAAGATTGTGATGTACAGTCAGCTGGCAGATGGGTGAATGAATGTGGGACGGCCTTGGCTTAGGTACAAAGACAAGTTGAAGAGTAACCTGTCTGCAGTGAACATACCATATGGAGGTCTTGAAAATGTAGTGAGTGACCGCAAAGAATGGAAATCATGGTGTTTTGAAGGTCTCCAGAAGTTTCAATCTGAAAGCAGAAACAAACTGAAAGAAAACCAAGAAAGAGCAAAACGACAAGCAGCGGCACCACTATCTGCAGCGGTCAGTCTACATTCATGTTCTATTTGCGGCCTTGTTTGCAAATCTCTTGCTGGACTAAAAAGTCATCAGAGGCAAAAACATAAATGAATTTTATAAATATAAATTGTCTGAACCTCATACGTCGAAATTGACGGGAGAGTCCATTATATATATATATATATAAAACGTAGACTATTTGGTATTTAAGTCAAGTTAATTCCGATAGAGGCGAACTCAAAAAACTCAATTTTAAATTTATTTATTTAATTTAATAGAGTAATATAATCTAGAAAAAAAAATTCTACAATATCATCCAAAAAGTGTATCACATACAGATACTCATGGGCCCATATCGAGAATAGATATTTGGAAAAACAATCTACAAAAACATTTGCTCGCTCAAATAAAAAAAATAAAGCAAGAAAGAAAAAGAAAAATATAGAAAAACCATAACCGGAAAAGATAGAAATAAAAAGAAATGGAAAGGATAACTAACGAACAGTATGAGGAGAAAGGAAGTCAAGATTAACATCTTAGATCGACACCAGGGTCTATGGTCTCGCTACATCACTAATACACGTTAAAGAAATCTAGAGTATAAACTAGAATTGCAATTCATCTGCTTTCTTAGAAAAACATGACATGGAATTTCAACATTATATCTTCGGTATAAAAATAAATGGTAAATAATACATTTTAATACAAATTAAAATATAACTAATTCTTATCAATATTATTTAAGATCATTTTTTAAGATTTTTTTATAATATTTTATTTAACATTATTTTTATATTATATTTTCAATTTATTTTTTTAGTCATTATAACTATATTTATAATATTAAACTACTACTATTCATATTGCATTCCCCATGAAATTGCAGAATATACAAATATTTTTCTAGAGTGTGACACCATCTCCCGCGGAAATACTTTCCCTTGTTTGGTTTAATACAGCAGAGAGAGAGAGAGAGAGAGAGAGAGAGAGAGAGAGAGAGAGAGAGAGAGACTGATATTAGTAATATTTTTAGTTATGATTTATTGTAATACGTGATGTGAGCTTATGTAAAAAAAACTATTTTAATGCTATCAAGTACTTGTAAATTATGGACAATAAAAACAATTAACTATTTTAATACTTTCATGTACTTCTAAAGTTCGGGGAATATAAAATTTAATTATTTTTGGGAAAGAAAAGGAAAGTAATATAATTTTTTTTTGTGTTCGAAGCGGATATTTTTTGATAAAGCTAAACTTTTAGTAGCCAGAACAAAGTGTCAGTGTTGGTTTGGTGGGGTCAGGCGGAGTTAATGTCCCTCAACAGATTTTCCTGAGAACAGAAGTCTGTGGGAAATTGGATATGATGTGAGCTGGCGATATTTTATTTGTCGAGCTAACCCCTTCCTCAGATCGAGTGGGCGAAAACTGAGTTCATTAGCTTAAGGTTTCGAGTTGGCTAGATCCCCCGTGAGGATTGAAAAGGGTTATAAAATAGAGACTCGACGAGAAAAGGTGAGTTAGTTGGGAACGACCCTCCAGACGACAGGAAAACCAACCCCACACCGCTGCTGCCATCACCGCCATCGCCGCCATTGACCACCTCTGATTCGGCAAATCCCGTCAAGTTCCGACAAGAACCCGAAAGAACTTTGTTATTTTTTAACATCACTTAGAAAACGGACAATTCTAATTTTAGAGAATACGGAAAAGATTTTAGCGAATAGTTGAAGAGCTCTAATTAACGAAATTTAGAAAGTACATTTCTATTTAAGGACTGAAAGCTCTGAGATTTTTAAACAAACTCCCCCCCTCTCTCTCTCTCTCTCTCCCTCTCTCTCTCTCTCTCTCTCTCTTTCTCTCTGTTGTAAACCAACATTCCGAAAACTGCATTATCGGTTCATGTGAAAAACACTTATTTTTTTTATATAAAAACATTCTTCGTAACTCTCCAGGCGCGTTCGACCTTGTTCATTTATTTTATTCATTTTTTTTTTTTTTTGGTGCCGTATATATTTAACCACAAGTGTACACCAGTGTCTGGACTGGCTCTAAAAGGGGACTACTAAAATTGCACGACACGACCTCTGGAATCAATTCACAATGTGGGATAGTGGCACGAGACGTCTTGTAAACCAGCTTTTGTGACGACATCGTCTGACGAGATCGTCGTGACCAGCAACAGCGACCGAACCAACCGGCCAGCCGGGTGACAGTGTCACAACTGGGATCATCACGATTGTGGGCGGAGGCGAGCGTCACAATTAGACGGCCAGCCTCGGGCATAAGGCGTTACATAGAATATATATATATATATATATATATACAATTCCAAAATTTAAATTCGTTTAATGGCCATTTCAGCGTGAAATTCTTATAAGCAACGATCGAAAACAAAAATTTATTAATCCTAAATTGGTTCAAATTACCATATCTGAAAAAGCCCCAAAACATATTCATATACAAGAAGTTAAAAAAAAGAGGGGTGGGATTGAGGAAAAATTACGCCTGTGGAACTCCCTTCCACAAGTCTGCTTTCCCGACAGTTACGATCTCCAGGTGTTTAAATGTAGAGTCAATAGACACCTCCTATCACACTAACTCCCAATTATTCTCAGAACACTCTCATCTACCCAACCCTCATTCTCGGTATCCATACCCGCCTATCACCCACGCTCTGACATTCCCTATATTTAATCATCCTTTCTCCATTCTACGTATCCCCCTGCGCAGTAGTGGCAGTGACTTGTCTTGCTCGGGGTGAAACGCTTATAAAATTCATATGTCCAAATATTCCTACAAGATTTTTTCCTAAGACAGGTATTTTCTTAATATCACGTATGAATGCGAGTGAGCGTGTATATATGTACACATATATGAATGCATAACTTGTGTCTGTTTGAGTGTGTGTACTAACGCGTATTAAAATCATTACATTTTTATTATGCCTTAGATTGTCAGAATAATACGACGTGTACCAACTGTCAGAAAAAGATAGGAAGAAAGACCAGACGTCTGTAAGGATAAAAACATGTGTGACAAAAGATTAGAAAAGCATAGCCTAGTCTCATGATTCTTAGTTTCTACACTGTCATTCGCATGGTCAGACAAGAATTTGGCACAAATCACATGAATTTTTCAAGCCTTTGTCAAAGGTTTAGGCTGCTGGGGAAAATTCATTAGTGTGTACCTTCTTGGACACTTGGTTTCAGTAAAGGTTCTTTTAAATGCTATGAGCCACAATTTAATATTAGGTTTCATACGTCGTATTTTGGCCACACTGTACCGTGTCAAAAATTATACATAGTGGTAGATTTGTGAGGGAAATACAGGGATTAGTTTTCCCTGTTAAAGTGGCCACCGCAGTTACCGGATATAAATCCAATAAAATCATTCGGTTGGTGATAAAAAGAGAAATTCGAATCCTGGATGTACAAAAACCAATCTAAAATAAAAGCGCGACAGTTGCTATAGTAATCGCATCGGCAAGAATTTCGAAAATATTTCCCAAAATATTGTCGAAACCTTGATAAGATTAAGTCAGTACTTAGAGCGATGTTATTCCAACCCGGAATTAGAATAATATACTTCAATGTCCACTATCATATTTACGTCTGGTCTGTTCCTGATAGAGCACTTTAACCCATAAATCTAGAATAGTTTAAAACTATATTTTATTATTTTATCATATTAACTATAGTAATAGCAATACCAATAGTAACAGAACTAACTCTGCCAAAACTAGTATTAATGAAACTATAATTTAAATCTTCTTGTACAACCCACCGAGAACGAACTTGGAGGGAAAAGAAAGGGGAAGTAAAAAAAGAAACAAACGAAGTACATGAACAAAAAGTCAAGCACTCGTAAGAAAGAAAAAAAAACCCAAGACGAAAACCCTGCCACTAAAGCGCTCAATACGAAAGTAGAGCAAACAAAGACATAAAATCTAAGCAAGAGCCAACAACATACCACGGTTTCGCCCTACGTCAGGGAAATTGGCTTTTTCCCTGACAATTTCCCTGACGAGCCGTAGGGCGAAACCGTGGTAGGTTGTTGGCTCTTGAGTAGATTTTATGTCTCTCTCTCTCTCTCTCTCTCTATCTATCTATCTATATATATATATATATATATATATATATATATATATGCATGTATAACCATTATATATAACAACCTTAATAAAAAAATAACAACAATATTTTTTAATATTTTCCATCTTTCAAGAGACAATTCGTCACCCAAAACTGAATTAGACAAATCATTCCTATTAATAAAAATTAACGAAATGACCTTTTGTCGACCGAAAAAAAATTATTCGGAAAGATAAGGTTTTGTAGTACATCATGTGTTATATGTATTATTTATTTAAGCATCGCCTCTCATGGGAGCCAGTCTGAACGTCCGAATAATGTCTTCCAAAATATATCAGAGATTCTGAAAGATTGGAAAGAGAGTCAATGCGAATATCATGGAATGTCGTCTTATCTCTTCAAAGTAAATCAATAAAATGACTTATTGTTTTGTTGGCCAATTGATTCCTGTCCGTATTGACTGTAACCATAAAAGATGGAAATATATATAGACACAAATTAGCCATTTGTTTTGCTCTCTCCTAGATGCCCAATATATAAAATTATAGCAGCGTACATCGACAAACTTAGTGTTAAATGATCAACCAACAATTTCTATATAAAGATGACTAATTATATTGTTAATGCAACTGAATTTATCTTCAGCACATACACACACGCACACACAGAAACATACATATATTAACGTGTACGTGTCTGTGTGTATGTGTGTATGTGTGCTTGTGTTTGTGTGTGTGTCTGGTAATATTAACAGTTCTCATAGAAGGAACATTTCTGCATTCTATGACCGAGTATACTGTTTTGCTTTTCGGTTAGAATTTATAAGAACTTTCAGAATAATATTTTCTCATGTCCACTTTTACCCGCTACTGATTTACTTCATTGTTATTTTTAAATCCTGTCCAGATGATGGAAAGAATGATTATCCTCAAATTTCCACTCGCTTGAAACAGTTTTTAATGCAGTCAAGTGTTTAGATATTTAATATTGAACGAGTTGGACAATATGAATGCCATCCATATAAAAGTTTAAATATAACGAGAGGACTTCATTTTTTATTATATATCAATCGTTTAATGCCAAAAAAATATTATCGATTGTAAGAAACATTGAAGATAATAATGTGTTACTGATATAAGTGTTACTAATCAAAACATAACTGGGGAAAATAGATAGAATCACACATTTCCCAAGGTTATATTCGCGTAAATAAAGTCACGAACCTACTTAAAATTGAAACACGGCACTATAATTTTCAATTCCGTACCGTTTCGCATCACATGAATGTACATCAAAGATTACAAAACATCGTGTTTCCAATTGGTTAACCTAGATAATGATCAGGCTCGGCGTTGCTTAACTTCTGTGAACGTACGAGAATCGGTGTTTCAACGCGGTACAGTAGCAAGCCGACTATTCAAGGAACATCCACTCGTATGTTTGTGTGTATAACTCCACGTTAATCTGATGAAAAAACGATGTCTGAAATTACAAAACAAACGTATTAAACTAATGTTACCTTCCTAATTGTTCACTTAATTAGAAAGAAAGATTTAAGAATATGCAGTTATGGAAACTGATGTATTATAATTATAACACCGAAAAATGTTGTATCGGAAAATGTTGTTGCACTGTATAAATTGCGAGAATAGTGTTAGAAATAAGAAAAGTATTTTATAGATTTACTTCATTCCGTTTACCTGTCAGAATCTATCTTGCACATTTAAAAATCTACTATTCCTCTGTGCATTGAACACTTTTGCTATATCTGGTCAGATTCTCTAGTTGTACATCTCAAAATTCGTGACAAAATCAAAAGAAACTCTAATTATGGCATTTTGACTCCTGCCGCTTTCTCAGGGACGTGACATGGCTTCCATCTCTCTTTACATTGCAACTTCTCTGACGGGCTTTCTTATCTGGTTTACTGAACCCGTGAATTCAATCGTGCTACTGGATAAACATTTTGGTTCCACTCTCTTAACCATTACAATAGTTATATGCAATCGCCACTTCTACACCTACAGTTTCTTATCTTGCACTTTCATCTGTATAACACTCTTCCGTTTATTTGCTTAGCATATATTCACATATTTCGCAAATGGTGGACTACCATTTATTTGCTGTTTACTGATTTATCTGTATGAACGAAATTAAATTTCTTAGAAGACGTCAAGAGACATCGAATACAATGCAGTATTTCTCGATTTTTCGTACCTCGATTTTTCGAACTTTGATTATCTTATTGTGAAATCGTTGTTTCGCCTGAGTGGATACAATACACAGTGAAAGTGTTGTTCAGCAAAATATCCGAAGCTAAATGAATATACAATACAATAACAGTACAATAGTTAAAATAACAGTTATGAAAAACTTACAACACAGAAAAGAGGGCTTCAAATCGTAACAGCCACCGAAGTAATCAGTTCTAATATTACACAAATAACACGCGAATATTGATATTTATTTTTGTATATGTACAAATAATGTGGCACAAGGCCAAAAATGGGGATACGGAAAACATAGTATTCATCTGTCTAACCTCATTCGCTGATCCAAGCAGACTATACAATATCCCTTGCATCAAAACATCAAAACCTTACTTACCATTCTTACGACAAACAGCATAATGCCTCAAGAATTCTGTGAAAATCTAACTAAACCCATATGTACAATTTGTCTCTGGAAGTGGGTGAATATTTACACAATGAATAATGCTATTTACAAAAACTGAACAAAAATGTTGTTAATAACAACCCCCTTCATTCCTTAATCGTGACAGACAAACTAATTAGCTGGGCGAAGCTTTAGCTGAGCTCATAAAAAGCAAACAGTCATAGTGAATCAAACATTAATTCAAACACAACAACATCTACGAAAATAAATACACTGGAAAACGAAAATTACTGTGAATCTGCCAAAGAACTGTTATCTCTCGTCACCTAATGGCGAATAGTTTTGATGAATTAAACTTAAGAAAGAAAGGATAAAAAAGAGGGCCAATGATCATACATAACCTAGCTAAGTTTAACAAAGTCGAAAACAAAAAGGAAAAACTATATCCTATTCTCGAGTAGGATTAAATGTATTCATTACAGGATCCCCAAATATCCTGATGCCTAACCGACATCCAAATGCCACTCCAAGTCAGCTCTTTTCCGTCGACAGATTTGCTCAAGATTTACCCACCTTTTACTAAATTCTGATGGGGGCAGTCATCGCCTTTCTGATCATGCCTTTAAGCTAATGTCTAAAGAACAAAATCAGTTGGGAAAAGGAAAACTTCTCCATAGAATTCCTTCTGTCGCCTCGTTTATATCACAACTCTCATAACAACTAGCAAGCATACGAACATATGCCATCATAGTCAGCAACGGTACAACATTTGCTACAAAGAGAAAGAACGTTAAGTGCAAAGAACCGTCTACGCACCATGCAAACCATGACATCTTCAAGCAACATGTACAACGGTACCACAACATGGCCTTGGAAGAAGGCGTGAGACAATGTCTCGACCAGCGACTTAGTGCAGCGGACGCAGTTAAGCGAACTATCCAAAGCCGCTGAAGAAAGCTTTTCGCATCACCAGCTAGGTGTGTGATGCATCGTTATGAGTAAGGCATTTCTACCCGGGCGCCAAGGCCATACAGAGTGATTCCCCCACTTTGCCAGACCGAGATCATCGATCAGATAATCTTGAATAGACCCCCTTACTATCCCCCGATAAAGTGCCCGAAGAGACAACGCCTGGGCGTTAGAGAGGCCATTCATCGCCCGTAAGAGATACTTGTGTGCTACTCGAAATTCATGATAGAAGGGGCATTCGCCTCGGGGTAAACGGCTGGCCTCCTTGTCGCACGAATGAACACTTCTTAGGGATGGGAAGTTTTTGTGGGCGTCTTCCTTCCAGAATTTGTCATTCCCATCCGTTTGCGGACACATTCGTCTTAGGAAGGCGATGCGAAGTTTATGTTAACGAATCTCAACCCTAGGCATTCCTACACCGCCCTCAGAATGGTGGAGGTAACATCACACGCCACACTTTGGGAACCTTGCCTCCTCTCCACAGGAAAGAAAACAAGACCCTGACTAATGTCAATAATATGGTATACCGGAGTGGAAGCACAGGGAATCGGTAAAAGGGGAATCGGTTAGATGTGTGAAACACATAATTTGGTTCTCTTCTTTAAGGAAAGATTCCTCGGAGACCACAGATGGACTGCTGTTTATTATTTTCCAACTGGAAATCAGGACAGAACCAGACGCCGAGAAACTTGACCGGCCTCTCCATTCAGAGGAAAGGCCCTGGAAGGGAAACTTCCTTCCACGCGCACAACCGCAAGTCAATAGATTTATCTGCTTGCAGTTGAACTTGGACCCTGTGACCGTCTCGTACCCTCTAATGTCTTTGTGGACTTCGTCAATCTAGATATCAGCAGAGATTCAATGTCAACTTTCTCGATGATGAAGCGCACCAAATGAAGTTTGTTTTGAATAATCCTACACTTCACACAAGTTTGCAAAGGGCCAATAAGACTAGGGAGGACAACCTGCAAACGACTGGCTAGGACCTTGGCTAAAATGTTCAACTCTGTATCTAACATCGTTAAAAGACAAAAGTTATCTACCCCATCCCCACCGTCTTTGTTTTTGCGCAGCAACTTGTTCACAACGGGGTATGGAGACCTACTTTATCCAGTTATGGAAAATCAGTGCCAGCAAGGGAACAATAACAGGCGACGGCCTCAAGTACAGTTAGTAAGGAAGACCATTTAATGCCGGGCTTTTGTCTCAGCCAACCAGTTTCAGTGCATCCGAGGTCTCAGACTGTCACGGGATCCACGAACCCAGCTGCTTCAGCCGCATCGAGGCGGGGGAAGTCGGCCAAATAGGCGTCTAACTGAGCATAGCTCAGACTGGGCTCCCTGGTTAACAGTTCCTTAAAATAGACATGAAAAGCCTCAACTATGCTTGCGTTTGTAGTTAAGGTTCGCCTATCCGACAATGTGACGCAGGCAATATGCCTTTTGGCTGCACATTTTTTAAAAATTTCCACTGAACGCAATTCAGCGGCCGTATTCGTTGCCTCAGGACATATTATCTAGCTCTGACTGCCCGATTGACATTTGTTTCTCCTGCCGTTTGTGCTGCCAACGTAGATAGATTAAGTCGACGGCTATATTCAACAGCAAACGACTTAATGTTAGATTTTAAAGAATCACACCACTTATTCCCAACCACAGCCACTATCAATTCCCGCTATAGCATTAGTTTCAACTGGTCCTGGAAATCTTGCTCACCAAACAATGAACAGTTCAACTTCCAGGAGCCAGCTAATTTAACCTTAGGCTGATCTAAGTTTACACTGATCCGGACAAGCCTATGATCCGAGTAAACTATAGAATAAAAACATGAACAACCTAAGAGCCATACATTGACTTTCTTAACTAAAAGTCGGTCTATGTAGCTACAACGCTCCAACAAAACCGAGCTGCCCCTATTAGTCCAAGTTCATACTATATTTCGGAGGTTTTTATATTGGTACTTATCGAACTCGTTGATAAAGTCCCTAGATGGTTTTACATCCGGGTTATTAATAACCGATCTTTCTTTTATGCGATCTATATCGGGTTCTAGGACAGCGTTCCAATCACCCGCTAAAACTTCCCTGTGAGATGTTGTAAAGAACAAAAACAAAGACGAGCGCTCTGCATTATCATTGGGGGCATAAAACCCAATGTAACGAAGATACATTATCAATCCGATTACTGTTGGGGAACTGTTAATGGAGGATCGGAGAGAAAACTGTCATTCACCTGTGCCAGTATCTCCCACTCTTTCTGTGACACATACATAATCTGGTAAGGATTCTCTTGGCGTTTGTAAAATTTCTTGGGTCTTCAAGTCTCTTGTCATAGTTTTTTAAATTTCAAAATGGCTTTGAATTCTTTTTTCTTTCTTTAATTGATATGCAAGAAAAGAAAGTAGATATATATATATATATGTGTGTGTGTGTGTGTGTGTGTGTGTGTGTGTGTGTGTGTGAAGATTGCCGAGCGTCTCTATCAAATGTTTGTAACGTACTTTGTCGAACACCTTTGCGTAGTTTATAAAAGACATGTACACGTCTTTGTTCATTTGTATTGCCCTTTATGATAACATTATGAGCATAAATATTGCGTACCGTTCTCTGTTCCGGTGTCTTTGACAAATCTGCACTGTTCTCGCCTATCTCTGGCCCGATTCTTCTATGCGTTCTATTCATTTGAGTCCGCATGTTGTGTTTTATCATCTGGCTCATTAAGTTGATTGTTTAGTGGACTTCACATTGCTTCGTGTCTGGCTTCTTAGGCAGTGTTATGAAAATTGATATGATAAGATCCGGTACATGGTTACTGTCGTAGATTTCATTTATTATTTCTGCAGTCCTGTCTACACCGAAATCGTCTTATTTTGTCAGCATCACATTTACAATACCGTCTGGTACTGCTGCTTTGTTTCTATTCATATTTGACCAGTGTATCTTTCTCTTTGGTTCTTAATGTTTCTAGTCCGTTGGTATTTCTGTATATTGTCGATTGCTCTTTTGTCGTAGAAGAGATTTCCGATATATTCGTCCTATCCATAAACTATGTTTTCTTTCTCTAATTCGAGCGTTTCGTCCTTGGATTTTATGCAAATTGCTACAAAGCTTGTCCTTTTGTACGGTTAGTTTTCTTAATTTTTATGTATATGTTGTTTAATCTTTGTACTCAGTCTCTCTATTTTTGCACATTTGTTGTTTATCCAGTCTTTTTACCCTGTCTGCATTTTTTCGTTTCTTCTTAGTGTAGTTTCATGTACTCCTTTCCATTTCTTGGCTTTGTTTTCTGTCTTCTTTGCACCATGTCAAGAATCTCATCTGTGATCAACTCATTTTTACTCCTACTTCCGTTTTCCTCTGAGATGATGATGTTTCCAATGTCATTAAAGATTCTCTTAAAGCGTCCTGTTTCGAGTTCCCGTTTCCAAGGTGTCCCTTGCATTTTATTTTTACGCTGTTTGTATATTGTTTCTACAGACACTGGTAATTTACATGTCTTTTGTATTGCAGTATGGGTGCTCTGTTAGTCTTTTCAATTCTACAAAGTTTTATACTTTATTTGCCTATAAATGGGAGATGGTCAATTCCGCAATCAGCACTTGGAAAGGTTTTGCAGTGAACAAGAGCGTTCTTCACTGTCTGATAGTTATGTTGTCGATTTGGATTTTTGCTTTACCGTCGGGGCTTCTCCATGTCTATTGGGTTGTCTTAAAACCAGGTGTTGCTTATTACCTAGACATTCGCTGTGCACCATGAGGATAATTTCTCTCCCTAGAGATTGTGGAAACAAGGATACATAAGGAAGTTCTACAGACGAGAAGTGAGAGAAAAGAAGCTGATAGAGCAGAAGTTGTAGTTACAGTTGATTGTTTTCACAGTAAAAGTGTTAGACCTTGTTGCCAGTCTATTAGCTCGAGAAATACGTGCATGAGTGGCACCAAGGAGATAAGAGCGTCGAGGCAGAAGCCGTGAAAATATTTCTAGAAAAGATAGAGAAAAGCCACATCTCGTCGGTCAGAGATGACTGGAGTCGGACCGCCAAATCAGGATCGACGACATTTCAGATTGTTCTCTCGAACTTGTCGAAAACATCAAGGTGAACAGCAGGGGCGCTCTATAAGATTTGAAAGCCGTATTCAATGTACAGGCGGATAGTTGAAATTTAAATGTGCATGATGGATTCAGAAGAGAAGAATTTCCTGGACGACACAAGATTCCGATCTTAGAACTAGATTTAACTATTAATTCAATGTGGTCATTTCACTTTAGGTCAGCTGAGAGATGAGGCCGTGGAGGTGCAGTCTATTCTTCTTGAGGAAACTAACGTGATCCATGCTGATTGCTGGTAGGAAAGATTGTCTATGATGGTTACAGGATAGCGGCTATGTTTCGGAAGCTTTAAGCTTTAAGCTTTTTGGAAATCAAAAAAAGGGTAGGACCTAAGATAGAGGGTTGATGGACACCTACGTTCATATGATAAGATCTCGAAGCATACCTGTTCAGTACAACATTGATTACGCGATTCGATCGGAACGATTTGGTTAAGACAAACATTCTTCCATATATATACCGTAGACTTGTAGCTTGCGCAAAAGCCCAGCGTGCCAGACCCTGTGTAATGCTTTGAAGATGTACGGTATATTGATTTTCATTCTATTTTAAAACACTTGCTTAATATTTAGGTAATTGCGGTTGTTTTATTTTGACATTACCAAGTTGTAATTATCATGTTGCGATATCTGTTTTATCGACATAACATTCTGTCTTTTTAATGCTTAGATCTTTCTTCTTGCTTTACCTCTACTGTCTTCCTTAATAATTAATCTAGTCTTCTTTTTGTCTACTATCAACATTGTGTCACATGCATATTTAAATTTGTTAAAATTGTGGCTGCCGTGTATTAATCATGGTAGACATTTTAATTCTCTCAGAGTAGGTACTGTATTATTTTAATAGCCTTCGAAAATAAATAATAGCCTTAGAAAATAAATAATAGCCTTCGAAAATAAATAATAGCCTTAGAAAATAAATCAAGCTTACTTAGATGTTCGGACATTTTGTTGACTTATCCTTTGATATCCTTTGGTTTCATCTATAAAACATATATATCTATAGTTTTCATTTGTCTTCCTTTTTCCTGATGTCATTCTGAACATAAATATTCTATTCCTTGATCCAGTGACTTTAACGGAACTGTATTGTTCATGTTTTATTTTCGCTTCCGTTTTGTGGCTTATTTCATTCATCATAATTTGGATGCTAAGATTAATTTTGATATGTGGCTTATTCTACTGATTTCAGATGAAGTTTGCATTCGTTATCATCTCGTTGCATCGGCAGTCCTCAGAAAATAGACATAAGTAAGTCTTCCGCTATCTCACCACTATTTTGAATTAGATTTATCATGTCTATAATTTTATCAAGGTCAAAAAAATCTAAAACTGTGAGCACGTCTATGTACTATGGTCCTGTAGTAATTTCACTTTAGATTTTAAAATTTCTGGTTTTTCCATTCTTATGGGCATTGCTTATTTATCTCATTCAACGTGAAAATATTCCCCAATGTGTTCGTTCGATCTGTTTAGTTTTTTCTCTCTTATCAGTTTTTTCTTTTCTTTTGTTTCGTGTGTTCTGTTATTCTTCTATGCATATTTACTTTAAATTTAATACACATAATTTATTCATTTCTTAACGGTGAATACGCAGATAAAAAGAGCTCTAAGTAAGATAATAGTAGCGTTACCTTTTATAAATAACAAAATCCAGGCTAGGTATAACTGTGGCCTCTTATCAAACTGCACAAGTAAATAACATAGTCATTTGAAATAAGAATATTTGATTTAGAATGTGGCATGTGAAGTTCTAAAACCTCTAATTGCTGAGGCTAGCCAAACTTCCTGACCTTCGGTCGATTCCGCCCACGTTGTGTTTTTGATCTCGTACTAGCCAAATCAGGATTGCTTGTTTTCACTTGACAACGCGAGCCCAGACACGGGAGGGATTGGTATACAATGAAAACCAGATTCAAGCAAATCAAAAAGAAATGGCGAAAAAATAATAAAAAACCTCTGCTCCTAACTTATTCTTGCCCTTTAATAATTATTTAATGTTTATTATTTGGTTTTCGTTTTCATGATTATGTTTTAGTCTAGATCAAATTAAATGATATATATATTTAATAAATTAAAAATATGGCATCCCAAATTCATGATTTATAACGACTATGAACAACGCGAAAATCAAAAATAAATTTTAAATCTAACGCATCAATCAATTAATCCCGAGTCTAAATAATGAAACAACAATATTTATATAAGATTTGACATTAATCATCAACATAGTTCCCTTCTAGAGTGATACACTGATTCCAGAACTTCTCTAAGGATTCGATGCATTTCTTTTTTTTTTTTTTTGTAGAACTATTTGTCTTTTGCTTCAAAATACGCCGCAGTTCCCGACATGACTTCTTCGTTGGAGCTGAATCTTTTTCATTAGAGCATTCTTTTGAATTCTGCAAACATTCAGTTGTCGCTGGGGGCCATATCTGGAGAACAGGGTGAATGCGGAAGCAATTCGAAGTGCAATTCAGGTACTTTTGCCATTGTTGCGATCGACTTGTGATACGCTGCGTTTTCTTGGTGAAAGATCATTTTTTTTATATGTGACTGTTTTTTAGCTATTTTTTTCTTCAAATGCACCAGTAATGCAATATTATTTGCTATTGACATTTCTTTCTTTCTCAAATTAATCGATAAAGAAAATACGTTGCGCATCCCAAAATACGGTAGCTAAAACCTTGCTTGCTGATGTTTGCGTCTTTTGTCGCTCTGGACGGTTTTCACCTGCTGCTGTCCACTCAACTGGCTGCTGATTTGACACCGGAGGGAAATGATGGATCCATGTTTCACCGATTGTTGTATATTTACGAAATAAATCCTTCTTGTTGCTTTGAAACAGTTGCAAACAACGCACTGAGTCCTGGACAGGTTGTTGTTTTTGATTGAGTGTGCGCAAACGCGGCGCCCACATTAAACACAGCTTTCTCATTAGCAAATGTTCATGCAAGATGATAAATACGCTGCCTTCCGATATGTTCAAATCTTCCATTATCTCAAAAAAGTTCAATTTACGATCGTATAAAAAGAGTTTGGGGAATTTCTAGGGCTTTTCTGGAACAACTTCCGATTTTGGTTGGCCTGATTGTTCAGCAATATTTGTGTGTGTACGACCAGGTTTGAAGTCAGCACACCACCTCTCAGCCGTTGTTTTCGACGGAACAGAGTCCGAATAATACTAATCAAGCCATTGCTTTCCTTTAACATTATTTTTATCATCAGAAAGCATCAACAGACGAAATTCAGATTTTCCATTGTTTTGAATTTTTCAAATTTAGTTTTATTTAATCTTTAATTTGTAAACTTAAAATGCTATTGAGCCGCCATCTACATGTCAGGACCGAGACTTTTGGAGTGTTGTGTTTTGCACATGATGATTGCATAGTGCATGAAATTATGAGACGTGCTATAGATCTAGGAGAATATGTATATTTATTAACAATCACACACACATACAAACCTATATATATATGTATATATGTGTGTGTGTATGTGTGCGTGTATGTGTGTATGTATATATATCTATATATATATATATATATATATATACATGTGTGTGTATATACATATGTGCGTGTGTATGTGTGTGTGCAACTTAGCGCATCGGCGGCACTTCCGTCATAGTGACTTCGATGTTTTGTGAACGTATAAGAATGCCTCGCTCATCAGGGCTTTTCCAGTTTTTCTTCTCGAAATTTGTGTTTATATTTAAATGTGTGAATGAAGTTGACATCATGAGCAGTAGTTAAAATATGGCTAATGATAATTTTTCTTTTTTTTTTTTTTTTGCAGTATTTGATCCAAACCAAACTGCAGTTCCGGAAACTTTTATCAATTCATATAGTAAGTCGATATATTTTGAATAAATGAATCATTTGAAACAAATTCATTTGTTTGACATCGTATAGTCGCCGTATTTCGTGTATTGTTTTCTCATAATACTTGTTACATGTCCACAGCTCAATAATTATTCTTGTTATCACGGCTTTCACTATTTTCTCCGAAATGTATTCACTGTTTGATTGAAAATATTCGAAATCTTTTAAAAAAATTCATTTATCTCAAGGTATTTCAGCAGATCTGCCGTAAGTTGAAACAGAGTTCATTTGAAATGTAAAACAATCATACACTTCCTGTAAATTATAGCTATTCCACTTGCGTCATATTTAGCAAATAAAAAAATTTGAAAATATATTGTCAATGCCTTTAAAAGGAGTTGAAGTGGTTGTGAATTTTGCATTGCTTTCATTAGAATGCATTAAATAGTAATAATTATTGTATAACCAATAATTTAGAATATTTTCTCAGCTAATCAGACACACCTCGCTAAGTGATTGGCACAACGCTGTCTTCTTTCTAAGTTTATTTACCCTTTTTTACGAATTAGTTTTACTTAATTAGTTAAAATCTCTTAAACTCGTCGATAAAATGCATATTGCAGACGTTTACTTTAAGATCCTGGGTGCAATTATGCCAAAGTGACCTTTCACATGTGTGCATTTTAGAAGCTTAAACTACTGTTTTGTTTCCCTAAATCTTTGCAATGGTCATGAATTTAAAAGCGATGGTCAACATGAAAAAGAACCATTTCGATTTGGCCTTGCACATCCTTTTCACATGATATTAATTGTCTTTTCATGATTTTGGGCTAAGACAAACAAACAAACTCAACAACAAATATCCAGACAACAATAGAAACCAAATAAACTATATTTGTTTTATGTTTATTAGAAGTAAAAATAATTTCGAACGTTGCATAGTTATTCCGTTCAAAATATTTGTTTTATTGTATTTTTTCAACTGCTTTGTGCACCGAAATTTACAGTATATATATATATATATATATATATATATATATGCGTGTTATTAGAATTAAAAATAATTTCGAACGGTGCATAGTTATTCCGTTCAACACATCTGTTTTATTATATTTTTTCAACTGCTTTGTGCACCGATATATAAAGTATGTATGTGTGTGTGTGTGTGTGTGTGTGTGCTCGCACGCGCTTATAAAAAGAAACACACAAGCACGCACTCAGCGGCGTATGTGTCTGTGCGGGTGTGCGCATGCTTGAATTTTCTTTTGTCTATACATCCTCATTGCATCTGATTGATTCTCGCTAGGCATCTTTCTTCGAGCTAACTCTAATTCTCCCGCAACGTAAGGGGATTGTAATCTTGCGCTTATCTAAATAAAGTTTATTAATAGAAAATGTGTGTCCTCCACCATAAAACATATTTCATTTGAAGGTCAGAAAGCAAATTTTTTTCAGAACTATTCCGGTACACCGCTTCTTCCAAAATAATTGTCTTCAAAATCCATCTTCAGGAAAAGAAAAATCAGTATGGCCGATTGGTTTTGACTTTGATGTATCAGGTTCGATTAAAACTGACAACTTGATTTCTAATGTGTGCTTTAACGAAGACAATATCCAAATAAAATAACTTGCAGTCAAAATCTGATTGACATTTTAAATGAAAAAGTTTGAAATGGCGCACAAAGTTAGCCGATTTGCAATCAAGTGACTAAACAATTCATTTATCGCTCATTTTCTTTTTGCCTATATACTAGCAGCGATATCTGGTATCGCCCAGGATCTTAGAAACATGTCGTAGATAATCTAAAATATTTACAGACACAGTTTTCTTTCCGATCTTACAGAGTAATGTCTAACAAGCAAAACAGAACGATTCCATATAAAAACATAGCATTTGAATAATAAAATGCATTGCATAGTATATAAAATAAAATGAAAGATTTTATGTCAACTGAGGATAAATTTGAACAAAATAATCCAATATACGTTGCAGAATATCTCATTTATCTATATCATTAATTTTATTTATAAAAACGTGTTTGCATATAAATTTATTGTATTGAGAAATATAAGTTGCGATTGATGTTGGATTTAGATTTTGAAGAACGTAGATGAAAAGAATACATGAAGCATGAAGAGAGTTCCACAGTTGAGATGCGAAAAAACAAAAGAAACGATTAGCAATTACGTTTATATTTGTTTGTCTTTTTAACAGTAAAACAATGAGACCCAATTGCTAGTCTATTACTAGGTCTGAATTCATGCGGCGGTGTGCCAAGGAAAAAAAAATCATTAGAAGAATTACCATTAACATATTTATTGAAAAAACACAGGGAATTGCCTCCATGGCGATGGAAAATGACTGATTTCGATTTACCAAGTCAGGACCGATAAAACTACAGATATTTCTTTGGATATTATCAAACATCCCCAGATATATAGCAAGAGCACCAGATTAGATGTTGCAGCAATACATTTATGCACAGAAAGGTGGCAAATTTATAAATGTGCAAAGTGTATTCTGACGAGAAAAAATGTCTAGCACAGCAGTGTGAACGAGATTACCAGCAGTGGACTCAACAGTTGATTCATGATAATCACAGAACATGTTTTGCATCAGTTAAAACTTTGTTTAATATCAATATTATTTCATAATCAGTTGCTTATATTAGATTATTGGATATATCGGAATTACTACTAAAGATAAAGTAATTTTTTGTGTCGTAAGCGTAAATACAAAGTGAGATATGTACGGTCATTAATGAAGATAAAAAAATATGTCCAAGAATAGAGGCTTGAGAAATACACACATTAACGTGGCACAACTTAGAAAAGTCGAAGTTTCATACGAATTTCAAAATACAAAATTCTTAAATATAAAAATTATACTATTTATGCTAGTATTGTAAACAGGGTATGTGAAAAGTTCCAAGCAAATGAACTCTCTGACATGTTTAAATACATGATTTTTGTTCAAGGTTGGGCAAGAAATGGGATATAGAAATCCGTTCTAGAAATTTTGCCTAAATTGAAAATCGCTTAAAACTGACCTTGCAAGCTGTAGCTGAAACGTGATACAGAATAGTATACTTACGACGATGCGGCTTAGATTGAGAACAGAAATAAATTCGGTTCGTCTATAAGCATATAAAAATTTACAAAACCAAATCCATGTTATGGATGTGATGAACGACATTTTAAAAGAAAGTTTCCTTGAAAGAATAAAAAATTTTCGACTGAAAAAGTGCAATACAGCAGCTTGCATTGCAAAAACACTTTTTAAAATTCTAATTCAAGAGTACTGTAAACCTAGCGTCTTCTACAGAACGTAGATATTGTTCAAACTTTTAAAATTTCTAACACTATAAATATATTTATAGGGTTTTGCATTAATTCACGGTATGATACAAATCAACTACAATTTTGTTATATTACAGGTTCCTCAAAGATCTATTTGTTACACATTTAATTTTCGGCTAAAATTAGTAATAATTACACACGTCATAATTCGATGAGAACCTATAATATACAATGGAATATTTTCATTAATTTGATTAAGAAAAATCGCTCATTAAGTTTTATATTTAACACAATGATTTATTTTAAGGATACCACAATAATTTACCGCAGGATCTGTAGACATCCTCTGAAAGGGGTAATGTAGCAAAAAGGTAGATCATTTTATTAATTAGAACAGATTTTATGATAGTAAACCATAAAACATTCAGTAACGAATTCAATGATCTCAAGAATCAAAATCTAGTTGTTAAGCATTATATTGTTTTCATTCTAATAAGACGTGTGTAACCTCGATTAGACGAGTGTTAGGTGTATTTTTTTTAGGTATTTGCGAATTTCCTCTTCCAAGTTATCATTAAAAAGACATCTTTCCCGTGAATATCTCCATTAAAAACCCCAAAAATGTCATTGGTAAGATCAGGATTGGTGGATGGAATATGTTATCATTTTTTGGATATGGCTCGTACAAAATGCTAAGTAGCCAAGAGACGAGATATAAACATATTTGTAAGAATGACATTTTTACCAACTGTAATAAGTATTTCAATCTATAAGGCTTTATTTTTCTTCAGGTGTGCAACTCTCTGCCACTACGAGAGACCTATGCCTAAGGCCAGTTTCTTCTTCATCACTAGGATTAATATTAAATTTGCTGGCCTCGTTCCTTACCAATCAGAGTTTCCATAAACATTCACTTACTCTTCTTTAATTGTCTGCACTATTTGTTCTTCAAACAAATATTCTATGATAGCTGTTTACTTGCCGTGTGTGGAAACGTTTTTAAGAATATTATTGGTTGTAGAATCGAGTTTAACTTTGCATCTTCCAATCCAAAAAACAATTTATACCTTCATAGCTAATGGGATATCTATATAATGATGTCACTATTATGCTAAAAAATGTTTAATCCTGAAGGCAGGGAAGCCGCTAAAACACGAGGGGTTACTTTGTGTGAAAGAATTAAGAAACAGAAAACATGAAAGAGCGAAAATACTTAAAGACTAATCAGGAAGGCAGTAGATAACAATTGATATGGCATTTAATTTTTTTCAAAGTAAAGTGAACTTAAAAGCGTGTAGCCAGAAAATATTTTACATGTGAGAAGTGTGAGAAAATAAACTGCTAGCATAGAACCTACGGTCCCATACAACCGATTCAGCTGTAAATTGAGACCTTTTTGCGAATATGCTACAGCACATAAATATATACATAATTAAATTCGAACAGTCATTGCATTTTGACCGACTCTTGTATGTAGTTGAAATTCCATGAGAATATTTGCCGCTGGTATAACTGGCTGCATTTGACTTTATCCAGTCATGACCAGTGAGTGCCTGAGGACAAAATGCTAATCGCTATATTGGTCATTTCCGTGCAGTCATTAAAGCCCACACAATAACATAATTTGCTTAAAATCTGGTCGTCCTTCAACGTCTTCAAAAGCCCTGGAACGCCAAATATAGCTTAAATCTCACCAATATTGCGTTGATCCCATATTTTCAAATAAATACTATTTTCTAATATCTTACATTTTCTTCTTTTTTATATGACTAAAAAGAAGAAGATTGTGAGTATTTAAAGAACATAAAGTTGGTATTAAATGAGGAAGAATAAAAACAATGCAGTTAAAAAATTACAAACGATCCTAAATCATTGCAAGGCACTTAGGTTCTTTCCTAAGTTTGACGAAAGAGAAAAACATTATATGTTGATGGGTCAACGTGTCTCCCGTCGAAGACGTTATAGCGATTGTGATAGTTAAGAAGAATTAGAAAAATAAAACAAACTAAAAAGTTAAAGTGTCACCAAAAACTTTTCAAAATTGAGCAGAAAAAGATGAAAGACAGGAATACACGATTACTGCAAAATAATGAATATAAGAAAACCTATCAGAATAGTGAAAATTGCAGATTCTCACAATATATTATATTGTATGACCAAAGTTGTTTTAAAAATAAATGAGAAAAAATTATTTGTAGATTTCATATCTAGATCCTGTTCGGCCACCTCGTCCAAGTTGTAAAACTTGATGCATTGATTTTACACAAATAATTAAAGCTCAGCTACGCTACATTCGTGTTGTTAATATTCAGCACACATGAAATTCACCAAAGATAATAAATCTGGGATTTTATAAATTATAATTTCAAAACATAAAATTTCTTACGTCAGCAAGAATTTAAAGAAATATGACCCGAAAAGGGATATATATATATTTGCTTTTTAAAAAAACTTTAATCCAAAAGGAAAAGCGTGAAGGTAAATCTCAAAGACCCGATCCTAATTAATATTAATATTTTAATATTAAAAAATGATACAGGTGGAGAGCTCAATGTAATTAAAATTACAGAGTCAATTATGAAATAAAATAAATTTCAAAGTTCAAAACCGTTGAATGATCATTTCAGCATGAAATCCCTAAGAGAGATTTCTCACCTCATCGGCAACCATCAAATTTAAAAATGAAATAAAAAAAGAAATTAAAAAAAATTGAAAATTAATATTTTACTGGCTGAAGTTTACGTTCCAAAAACTAGATAGTAATCAATATCTATTTTTAGATTTTAGACAACATTACTTTTAGATTGAATTGTAAGTGAAAAATTTAAAAATTTGGCCTTGTCTAGCTTTACAAAGGAGAAGGAGGGTAACGGATGAAAAGGAAATGTATTTTTTAAGATTTTAAAAAACAAGATCAAAATAAAAGTGAAACTCTCAAAAATGTGGATCATGAGGATATCAGTAATGTCAGTTGTTGTTGGATTCTTTGGATTAATTAAAAACAATTCGATAAAAATATCATTTTAGGAATTCACGATAGTCTATGCCTTAAATAAATACAAAAAATTGTACTCACATATAGAGCTCATACATTCTGAAGTGATTTATATTTGTAAATATATGTCATCTTATCTTTTTGGTTTTTGTATTTTCTTACGAAAATCATCAGTGGGAAATGTCATAAAGCCATTTCTGATCTCTATATACTGAAGATGAAGAAGACGAAGAAGACAAAAAAGAAGAAAAACAACAACAACAACAACAACAATAATAATAATAATAATAATAATAATAATAATAATAATAGCAGTAGCATAAAAAGATCAAACGATGTGGCTGCAGTACTTCTGAACATGTCATTGTTGGTTGAAATAGTGAGGCATAGAAACGACATTAAACGTATTATTTTTCCTGACTTTGAATTAACACAAAATCATAGTTGCACACCAAAACGATCAACTTATATCGTCATCATGCATTTTTCCCGGATCTCTTTATTGATATATTGTAATCTAACCCATATGTTGATGTCACTAATCGTCATCGATCTAAGCAATTAGATGTCCACTTCAACATTTGATCTCATCTGGTTTCTCAACACAAATGAGCGAGTAATATTAGTAAATAAGCATCAACTATTTACTGTTCAGGTTTAGATTCAAGATCCGTTAAGTATCAAAAACCAAAACCATCTTCGAATCTCCAAGATAATCTACTTTATCCGCCGTGTTCCACTCAGGAAGTAAGTGATCATGGCTCTCTACATTTTCTTTTACTTTTCAAAACATTGTTCCGCTATTCATTTACTCGTGCTCGTCAAGCTTGGTTTGCATTGTTTCGTCTGTCTATCTTGCTCTCAATCTGTCCTGAGAGTATCAGTTTTCCAATCCCTCAATCCTCATTATATACAACAGGCATTTTCACTGACTCTTCACGATATTAGTTAGAACCTTTTTGATTTGTTTACATTTTCTGTAAAATCTCGTCGTTGTCAAAATTTTGGTCAATGATATCCTCTGCATCTTTGTGTTTCTGCTTTTTCAACTCTCTTCTTCAGCTTTAAGGAAATTATCCAGCATTTACTGTTACATATGAGGGCAGATATCACGGAGCAGTTTAGTACCTTTTCTTTGTTTCTAACGAAATTCTTGTCTTTTAATTCTCTGCTTAGCATTTGGAAGTCAACTTCGGATATTCAAATGAGTCTGTGGATGATCTTTTCACTGTCCAAATTTCCGTCTTCTGTTGGAACATTTCCCAGATGTCTATATATCGATTGTAATTTGAATTTTGGTTTGGTTCTTTTTCTGGTATGCATGAATTCAATCTATTGCAATTGATATTGAGTTCTTTCTTCTCCCTTTTCTTCACTGCGTACTGCAGGTCCTTTTTTAGTTTTGTTTCTGTGTCTGCTATAAACACTGGTGTCATCATCATATCTGATCTTGTTAAGATTGTGGGCGTCAGTAAGACGTCTGATTTTCTTAGAATTGCTTCACTGTATAGTTGTATAAGTCAGAAGAAAAGACAAATACCTGTCTTACATCCTTTTGTGATTTTCTATATCCTGTGAACTCATTTTCTCTCCGTATGTGAGAGATTTGCTGCCAGTATAGATTCTTGATTATTTTAATGCATAAGATTTCCAGGTTGCTAAGGAGTTTTAACAGATTTTTGTGGAACGCTATATCGAACGACTTTGCGTAATCTATAAAAGACGAACACGGGTTTTTATTTATCTTTTTGATATTCTAAGGTTTAATATCGCGATACCTTTTCCTGTGTCTTTGATGAAGCCGCCTTATTTTTGAATAATCTCCAGTCTGATTCTGATGTGCACGCTCGTCAGCAGGATTCGGATGATGACTTTGTTATAAGCCTCATTATCTTATTCATGTGCCGTGTCCCTTCAGGACGTACGCGATCATGGACTTCTTATTTGCTCTGTCTATTGCCTCTCTCAATATTTCTTTGTATCTCTTCTAAGCCCGGCACAGCCGTTTATTTGCTTAGACTTAACATAAACATAGTTCGCTGTTTTCCCCTGTCTCTTCTTTATTTTATTTGTGAGTATTGAATTCGTCAAGCCATCCTTTCTCGTTACGTGTTCCAGGAACCTCATTTGTATCTTTCTGAAATTAAGTATGAATTTTCTTCTCGTTTTCATCCTTTTCAACACCTCATCGTTGCACATGTGCTCCGTCTATGGTATCCTGAGTATTCTACAGTAAAACCACATTTTTGCTACTTTAAGCCTCTTTTTCAATCTTGATGAGATCGTCCACATTCACTTCCATACAGAAAGATATATATCACATAGCAATTCATCACTCTTTTCTTTGTTTCTGATGAGATTTTCCTGTTTTTCATTACAATGATTTGATTCTGAAATAGGTCTTTGGCCATGCCAAAACTTCTTTGGCTTTCCATATCGCACTTTCCATCCCTTCTCACCAAACGTTCCAACTTTTTGAATTTCTTTTACTTGTTTTATTTTAGATTCTCAGACTTGTAGTTGGCATATTGGGCTCTTCTTTTTGCTAATCACAATGTTTTCCGTTTATCTGATATTTATGCCCTGTCTTTTTTTCTCACTTTCTTTTGCTACCTTCTGTAGAAGGACCTGCATATTCCTTCCCGTGTCTGCTATAAGCATCGTGTCATCCGCGTATCTGATATTGTTGAGATTATGGCCACCAATGACGAATCCCGGTAAGGTTGTATTTCTCTCATAATTGCTTCACTGTACAGGTTGAAAAGATCTGGTGAGAAAACACATCCTTGTTTTATGCCCTTTTCTATTTTTGCTTACCTGCTGAGTTCACTATATAGAAGCGGTTTGCTGAGAATATAGACTCTGAATTATCCTAACATCTCCTTTGAAAATGTAGAGGTTGTCTAGCATTTATATAAAGTCTTAGTGTCATAATTGTCGAACACGTTTGCGTAGTCTATAAAACCCAAATAAAGGTCGTTCTGTATTTGTATTGCTCGTTCAGATAGCATTATGAGCATAAATATCGCATCCCTCGTTCCGGTATCTTTAACAAAGCCATATTGTTCTTATCCAATTATTGGGCCGATTCTGTTGCTCGCCCTGTTCATCAGAATCCGGACGTCACGTTTTGTTATGTCACTCAGTAAACTGATTCGATGGATTTCACATTTCTTTTCTGCTGTCTTCTTAGGTAGTACTTTGAAAATTGATTCGTTTATGTCTCCCAGTATATTTCCGCTGTTGAAGATTTTGTTTATTATTTCTGTTAGTCTGTCTTTTGGCCAAAGACAAATAGGAACATCAATATAACTACTACAATCCCGTCTAATCCCGCTGCTTTGTTTCTCTTCAGTTTTGCCATTTTCGATTCTAATTTGGTTTCTAAAATTTTTTATCCATCCGTAGTTTTGTGCATTGTGGTTGCTACCTTTGGTCGTGGAAGAGATCTCTGATATACTCGTCTCATCTGTGAAGTATTTTTTGTCATATTAGTGTGCCCTCTTTGCTTTTATACATCCTGTTGCTCAGCATACCTTTTGTCATGTTAGTTCTTTTATTTTTTTATGCATGTCTCTATTATTTGTTGTGATCAGTTTCTATACTTCGGCGAAATTCTCGTTAAGCCATTCTATTTTAGACTGTCTACATTTGCTCCGTATTTCCTTGTATTCTGTTCCATATCTTTGCAGTATTTTCTGTCTCTTTTGCATCAGGTCAAGTATCTCTTCGGTGATCCGCTCGTATTTCTTCCGGCGTATTTTTTCCATTGGAATGATGTCGTTCGCCGTTGTACAGATTTTCACAATGATAATGTTAGAAACTCCTCTACTTCCTGAGATTACCAAATCCTTTAGGTGTTTGATTTTCAAGATAGTTCTAACCAAATTGAATTAATGCATACAAATTCTTTATCATATTTTGGTCTGTTACTCTAGCCTAGATAAGCTGATGTAATTGAATTCCTGAGTTAAATTACTAAATAGTACGTTTGTTCATTTTATAGTTTTTACATATAAATGGCTCATAGATTTTGCATGTAAGTGGCTTATATACGTGAACAATTTTAAATACATTTATTCTGTGTATTTTCCATGATTTAGTATATTGAACCGAAGTTCTCTTTCTCTCTCTCTCTCTCTCTCTCACACACACACACACACACACACACACACACACACACACACACACACATATGTATTAGTAATAGTAATAAGAACTAGTGTTAACATCAGGTGCTAAATATAGCAATGAAACACGATGGTTCTTGTGTAGCGAATGAAATGTATTTATTATAATTAATAACAATTTTGATACATATATATGTGTGTGTGTATGTGTGCAAATAAAGAAGAGATAAGAAACGTATCACATTCTAACATGTTCTTAACATAACAAAAAAGAAATGAAAAAGAGACACTGAAAACTGGTATTCATTTGGGATTAGATCTCTTTGGTTAAATATATCTCACATATTTTAAAGCAATAGATAATTTTTAAAATGCGGAATAATATTTGTGACGGTAAAATGTGAAATAGTTTATTTGTAGGTCTTTGAAAAAAACTGTTTTCTGTCTAGGTGTATGTTGGACGGTAATGATAGTTAATATAAGCGTATATATATGAGGAGAATCTCAAAATATGAATTGCGTGTTAGATTGAGATACGATATCTAATTAGCCTTTATTTTCAATAATTTTATTCTTGTCGAATTTCAGTTCATTTATTCAACCTGCACACACACAAACACACACAGACACACACACACACATATATACATAAATATATATATATATATATATATATATGTGTGTGTGTGTGTGTGTGTGTGTGTGTGTGTGTGTGTGTGTGTGTGTGTGCAGCTTTTGATATTTGAAAGAGAAATCACTCAACCGGCGGCCGAGAGCGAAGAAAAATTTCCTCGTTCCAAAATCATTTTACTCGACCGACTCCATTTTCTTAATAGACGCTTTACGTAAACATAGCATGAATCGCTGACGGAAAACAAAAAATGAAATTTTATTTAAAATTTCGAGCGTGTTAAAAAAAATTTAAGAAATTTTTAGAAATAATAACAACCAAATTTGATCTTTCTTCTTAATAATAGTATAAACATTGTGATGATAAACATTTGTTTTTATTAAGTTTTAATTCCATGAAGTATTTTTTAGCAATTGAATTGAGGTATCTAAATTCGAAGTTTCTTTCTTCTGTTTGATTGCAATCTCCATCTCATAGATGATTAAAAAATTACAAATATGATTTTCTCAACGATGTTCTATAAAAACATTTGCATACTTCTATAATTTGTTTTTCGGTGCGTGGTTGAAAGAAGTATGCGTATTTTTTTCTGTCTTTCAAATGTTCGTTTTTACTTTTCGTAAGCGGGGAGGAAATATAGATATTGTGTCAGGGATAGTATTTTTCCTAATGAGTTTCTAAACATCTGTGAGCGTCTTTAATCTGGGAGACAGAGACTATTTTAGCTCCACTCTGGAATTAAACGTATGTTTCACTGACGGGACGATAAAAGCGAGACAGGTGCTTGTCAATCTAAATTCCAGTTGTCAGTTCTTGCTTTGATGATTACGGGATGTCACTGTCATTTGTTTAACCACACATTTCCACGTAAATCAGGCGCCATGCATAAGACCAAAGAGTTCAATAATGTTACTGTAGATCATTCTAAGTAACATGTGAATCTTCAATGGCATACTTTTGTTTTCTAAAAGCAAGCAGATTTCCTTTTTTTATATTTAAAGGGACACGTTTCACTGCGAGATGTTTAGTCGACCGCGGGCGAGTAAAGCAGTAAAATTGAATTGCCCAATTAAGTTTTGAATCGATCGGGAGGATGAAATCTCATAGCCTCTGTGTGTGTGTGTGTGTGTGTGTGTGTGTGTGTGTGTGTGTGTGTGTGTGTGTGTGCTTGTGTGTGTGTGTGATTAAATATTGCACACAAGGAGATTTAGCTAACATTTTGATTATTTTTTCTGGCATCCGTGCGATTTTCTTTTTTTGTGAGAGTGCAGAGATTTTTTATAATTTTCATTGTCCCTAGCACTTTCTGCCAGTTATTGTCCAAGGCGATCTTTGTTTTTATTTTATGAATATTTCGTCATATTTTAGCATTTTTTATTCTGTACTATCGCATGCTGAGAATGGCTAGAATTAGTGCGAATATATTTCTATTTTTAAAGAGTGATTTGGAGAATGAAAATTGTGGAACATTTCTCTACTGTCTTACTAATACAATACGATGTCAAAACTAAATTAAAAAATAACTAAATATTTAATATCTGCGACATTAAATAAAATATATTCAAAAGAATGGTAGAATGACACACACACGCAAACACACACACACACATATGTATGTATGTATGCATGTATGTATGTATGTATGTATGTATCTATGTAGATATGCGAAGGCAATATTGAAATGTTGTTGACCCATCCTGAAGGGATTACAAAACATTCTTTTTTAGTCATTTGTCTTATTTTTATGTTTTCTATCTTACCCACTCCAAAATCAACAAACCGAATCATAACTACTGCTTATTTTGATACGATTTTCCCTCTAATGGCTACTGTTCTCATTCCGATGCAATTAAACCTAAACGCGTAATATTGGAACCACGACGAATGGAAAATTGATAGGATTTCAAACGAATGAAAGTAAAACAAGAAAAATGAGCGATTGTAACTTTGTTAAAAATAATACAATAATTAATTAAAAGTTGTCATAGCTCGGTAAATGCATATAAATACTGAAGCAGAGAAAATTAAAAGCAAAATGATTAAAATAAAATAAAACGACGTATAATTGTTGGCTGAAAATCATTTAATATGAATGAAAATATATGTCAAAAAGTCTCATGACAAAAGTGAACAAAAAATCTTTATCGATATGAATAGAAAAATGGGTCCCAGATAATAATGTATAAATTTAAATTAACATAGAATCCCTTTGTAAAATGTGTGTGGTTATTACAGTTAGATCAGTCAGATGTCCCCTTAGATTTATTTCTGAGTCTAATAAAGTAAAGATGTAAAAAGTAACTGATCATCATTGCAATTCAATAGATAAGGGACAAAAACAAATAAGAAATATTTGGGTGATTTGTGCTGATGCGATATTAAATAAAACTAAATTGACGAAATTCCACTTGGAAGAATTTAACAATCCCCTTTAAAGTCACAGTGAAGTTGGAAGTGATAATAATGTGCGATTTGATATATATAGTATAGAGAAATATATATCATATATCATATATCCAAATAGACAAAAAAGTATTAACAGCGTTCAAAACATTGATTTAAAACAGAGCTCCATATAGAACTAGAGCTATGAATATATATTTTAAATTATACATTATAACATATTCAAATTACAATCTACTACAAAGTGTATATTTTATCGACATTATAAGGACAATGACTCATCAGGTATTAAACGCTATTTTTGAAGAGAAATGGAAAATTCAATTCTTTATATTGGTAAACGTTTTTGCTCGAGGTAAACGCACTCGGGAAAATGAAAATCCAGAATGGGAAATCATAAAACGGACACAGAAGAAATGAAAAAAAAAGAAGGAAAACGGGAGAGACTAGAAGGAAATAAAGGGACATGATGAAAGGCTCAAAGACAGTAGGTAGGTTTAAAGAAGGGAGTAAAATATAGTCATATACAACCTTGGATGACACGGCGTCTGAACTTAACAAAGAGGAAAAAGTGAGAAAATTCATATAGGTGAAAAAGTGAGCGAAGATTGGCAAAGAAGAGAGGGTGTGGGACAGCATAATCGGCGAAGTGGTAGGGAATTTAACACTTCAGCCTGGAATGGGTAGTGGATAATAATATTTGTTTTAGCAAAGTATGAAACTACAAACTTATGACCTTTTTTGAAAAGATGTTGAAATTATGTACATAGTAAGAGTTATTTTAAAAAAATCTATTTAAACTTAATTTGAAATTAAAAATAAAGGAAAAAAACTTGACATATTTCTGAAGTATTATATTACTAAATCGAGGCATAAAACTACAGTAAATTGCAATTATATTAAAAAAAAACTAACCTTACAATCATGCTAAAATTACAAAATCTAAAGTTCGGATCTCTAGAAAAATTAAACCTTTTATAATACTAATCTTAGTACTATGATATCAACTTTTAACTGTATGGTATCTCTCCTTATACTATTTTATCACTAATTCTATCTTTATTCCAAACAAAAATTGTGATTTAATTAAGTTTTTTTTTTAATTTAGGTTGCAATTCTACTTTAACAAAAAAGTATTTCCTTTAATTCTAATTTTAAATTAAGTTTAAATAGATTTTTCATAACTCCTACATCTATGCCGATGATTTTATCACCTTTTCAGAGAACGCCAAAAGTTTGTAGTTTTATACTTCTCTAAAACAAATATTTTATCCACTACCCATTCCAGGCCAAAATTTTTAAATCCCTACCACTGCGCCGATTATGCTGTCTCCCACACACCTCTCTTCTTCGCCCATCTTCTCTCATTTTTCCCCCTCTATGCATTTTTTCATTTTTCCTCTTCGTTAGGCTCAGACGCCGTGTCATCCAAGGTTGTATATGACTATATTTTACTCCCTACTTTAAACCTGGCGTTTGTCTTTGAGTCTTTCATCATGTCTCTTTATTTCCTTCTCTTCTCTCTCGTTTTCCTTTTTTTTTTATTTCACCTATGTCCGTTTTATGATCCCCCATTCTGGTTTCTCATTTTCCTTAGCCCATTTACCTCTCACACAAATGTTTGCCAATATAAAAAGTTGAATTATCTATCTCTCTTCAAAAATAGCTTTTGCTACCTGATGAGACATTGTCCTTTCAATAACTAAACAAAATCTACACTTTGTAGTTGATTGCAATTTGAACATATTCTAAAGTATAATTTATAATCAGCTATATATATATATATATATATATATATTACTCTTAGAACCAGATAGGCAAACTAATTGCAGATATGGCGCAGCCTGTGCTCAATCAGCGAAATTGTAAATTAACTCTCTCAAAACAATGATGGCTTAGGCCGAGGCTTTATTTTATGGGTTCAAACACTGAAAGATGGAAATTAAGAACTGATGCCTACGCCAAATTTTTAGAAGCTAAATAATTCATACCCGGTGAATTACTCTTTCTCATCGAAAAATAGTAGATAATGATTGTATATTATCAAAAATGCACAAACCGGTCTCTACATACAATCAGTCACACACGAACTGAAGAAACACACGCGTTCTTGCTGACATTCAAATGCTTATTTATTAAGCGAGTTTTTATTTTTTATTTTTTTACTTCAAGTAAATGTCTTTACAATTTTTATTGCAATCACAACGATCAGGTTGAAGGTTTTATCTTGACTGGTAAATTTTAAAATTCTACTATTTTAGACGTGAACATTTTTAATCAAATAATTTAAATTATTTTATCCGATTTTCTATACTAGAGTAAAACTTGTACATGTAATTCATCATGACAGTTTTTGATGAAATCCCCAAAAAGATCTGCCATGTAATTAATTTTACACTTACCCTTTCGGCTTCAGTCATTTTCCTCCCCACAAGGCCTGTCTTCTACGATTAGTTCCCTAGGAGCTGCCCTGACAAGCATTTTTTACTTGGTGCCCTGACTACATTAAATGCTTACTACTAGATTAGCATCTGGACCTAACCCCGTTTACTGTTGAAATAGCTGAACGCAACCGACACACTTCATCCAAAAGTTTCTTTTCTTGCACTTTCCGCCTGTAGAACTCAATTCCGTTTATTTACTTCCGTGATTAATACAATTTTCAAAAAGGAAAATACAACATCAATCCCCATGTAAAATCTTTATCCCGTTTATCTATTGTCATTTCCTCAATATACTTGGGCCTTTCTCTCATGTTGATTCCCTGTAACCCTTTGCAAACTAGTAGCCTTCTCACCTTAGTATTTTTTTCATTGAATCAGATTACAGCGTAAGCTTAATTAATAATTTTACTTCCCCCACACCTGCTCTAAAAGCACGACTGTATGGTAACTAGAACCACTTCACTAATGATTTTATTCACAAGACTATGTGTAAAGTCAGTCAACTAGAAGATGAAATTTACAGGTTGATAGCTACGACAGAATCCTGAAGATGTTTGAAGACACATTGACCGAAACTTTGTAACCATAGAACCAAGATAGTGGCTTCAATTTACATAAATCAATGTATAATATTCATAGTTACTCATCGCAAAAATTTCCAGGCGAACGGCTATTTATTTCGAAAATAAAAGAGGAAGCTCATCACAAAATATTCTAGTATATTTGCGTGCATATCAAAGGAATTTTTAGCCAATTTTCCCCGTAAAGCTAAAAGGAGAAAGCAGACTTAACAGTCAGAAATGAAGATGCCGTTGAAAAGAAAATGAAGCAAAACACCACCAACTGAATACTGCACTCTTTCATAAGCAGTATATTGACTGCTTCGTCATTACAATGTCTGGCAATTGATAATCAATTACTATTCGTATGCTTCGTTTCCCCAACATGCAGAATATTTCTAAAGGGAAAACGAAGAAAGAAAATATAAATCACTAGGTGTATATATGTCTATAGTCAATAGTTGATTGATTATGTTACGACTATTTGCAATGCTGACGTACAACATTTTTATATCACAGAGAGGAAAACTTACATTACTGAACAAAGAATCGTGCATTTTATACTTTACACAATATATAAAACATGGTACATTATGAAATTGACTAAGAGATCAACCAGTAACACCTATACACTTGTGAAAATTTGATAATATCGAGAACAAGTAATAGAACTTTTCACTGTACCGTGAATGAAAAATTCAGTGTAGAAATAAAAAAAAAATATTATTAACTTCATGTAAAGTATTTATAAAACAGTCGACAGAGACAACCAAGTATTAGAATGTTTATTGACGTTTCGTGCTGTGTGATTTGAATCCTATGTGGGATCTGAAGACACTTTCGATGCCACCTCATGTTAGAGAAAAGGGTTTCAGGGATGTTGTTTGTGGAGATTGTTCTTCTCAAATCGGTTCTTTTTACAGCTTCCGTCTCCTAGTTGACCAGATCGGTATATGTCCTCAGAACACCTAGCTGATCCTTGAATCGAGAAAATAACTGTTTAAATAAACGAATCATCTACTATGCAGATGTATAACAAGTATTGAAACGTAACAGCTATGTATGTGGCTAAAATATCGACAAGCCCATGCAATCATTGTATAAAAAACAATTGTAAACCTTCTAGAAATTTAGACTCCCAATAACAAGAAATCACAATTTGCTGATAAAAAAATTATTGTCAATGAACATAAATGATATAATGATTTCCAAACTTTGACAAACAAACATTAGAAGACCATTGTCGAAATATAACAATAAGATGTAACATCTCTTCATAATAAAAGATAAGATGTGACTCCAGTCATGAAAGATAAATCATTTTTCTCAGAAAATGACAGTCTTACGTTCAAATGTAAGGAATAATGTTAAAGCCAAAAGAGAATTCAAGTTTAAGAAATTAACGCAATGTTTGAAGTTCATGAAATGTCAAACTGTAATGAAACCGTCTATTTTAATAGATATTGTCATCATTTGGAAGTGTTTTATTAAAACATATCTGTTTAGACCGTGCATATATATACGTCATTAGGGCAAAAATATTCAATTTACTTTGTTCATCGCATGATGCAATTTATGAGTATCGGATAATTCTGGTTATTTATCTTGTTGATATTAAAGTACTCAGCTTAAAGGAACGATGGAATTAGGTTACCTGCTCCTAACATAACGGATTATTATTTCCAGTGAAAAGTTTCCTACGTCATGCTTTCTTTAAAAATTTACCGATAACTTAACTTTATTTACAATGTAATTAGAATTGAATCCTCGAAGATACGAAACTTTGACTGAACATCAGAGACGAAGTCTTTTTCCCCAGTCATAAAATTTCGCAAGCGTTTTAATCTTTTCATTTTTCCAGACACATTCTATTTTGTTCTCAAGATGTTCCGTTGAGGTCACCAGTATTAACCTCAATATGAAAACCAAATTATTATTATACTTTATTTTCTTAAGTCAATGTTAACAGAACAAGAGACTTTAAATATAGCATTGATAAATAAAATATTATTGTGTAGAGAAAGTAAACCTGTGTATGAAAACGTATGCTAGAATGTTTTCTTCTTTTACATGTTTTATCTGTCTTTTTTTATTTTTAGAGAGGTTCTGAGGGTATTTCTTAAGTTTATTGGAAAATCTTATTTATTAGTGTAGTCGGGTTTCCTCTTATTTGTAATGTTTTTCGTAGTTTTTTAGGCGTATTTTACGGAAGGAAATACACGCAAATAGAGAGCACACTTTTAACAAAAATAAAAGACATGCCCTAAAGAAACAAAAAAATTCGAATCAGAATTATGGGAATCTTAATGCAAGGATGAGGAAAAGAAATCTCGGAAAATTCAAGAAAAGAAAATAACATGGATAATCACACTACCAATTCAAAAACAATCGGACAATAAGTAAACAAAATACACCAAAGAAATCCTTAATAAAAAGCAAAACTCTAAACAAAACAGATACCCAGAAAACCAATATGAAAAGTAAAATAGAGTAAGCATTTTAAAGCATATAATTATAACACACAAACACACCCAAACATCAAGTACATCAAGTACTAATCAAGTATATCAAGTACTAATCAAGTACATCAAGTACACTCACAAAGTCAGACCGAATTTCATACGAACGGGCCTACACAACAAAAAAACTATTTCATTATAATAATTTTACTATTCACGCACCTACACATCCACCCATTAAATACGCCTACCAAGACGTACTAAACCACCCACCAACGAGCTCACATAATGGGGGCCACTATTTCATAACAAAACTAGACACAACTACAAAACTTCCACCAAAACACAAAATACACAACACTACTACTACAAATCCCACTATGGAAATACGTTTACCCACACAGGTATGCCAACAGCACATTTTTTAAACCAAACACCTACCACCCAGAAATTTCGAAACATAAAAACAGAGATACCTCACCAACTAGAAAATATTTTTGGAACATCCGATCCGAAGAAAAAAAAACAATTTAAAATCTATTATTATTAATGTCTCCACATATCCTTTAAAAGAAGAAGAAAACACCTTCTAGATTTTTTAATCATTTTACCCCAAGCAAGGTATTTCATTGCCACAGTTGCGCAGGGGGTTACATAGGAGAAAGTTATGAGAAACTGGTTAAGGGGTTACATAGGGGAAAGTGATGAGAAAGAGTGGTTAGGGGGTGACATAGGGGAAAAAGATGAAAGAGTGTTTAGGGAGTTATATAGGGGAAAGTGATGAGAGAGTGGTTAGGGGGTTACATCTTATCTGTTTCACTGTAAAAGGGTGGAACCTAGTTGCTAATCTAGTATCTCGTGCAAATTTATACCGAGGGGGCACCAGTGATCTAAGTTCATCGGAGCAGAAGCCGTGAAAGTATTTATCGTAGAGGCATGGGGAAGCTACGTCACGACGGTGATAGAGTGACTGCAGCCGGTCTGCCAAGTCGGTATCGATCACATTACAGATTCTTCGTTAGATTTTGTGAAGAACCCCGAGGAAGATAGCAGGGGCACCTGACCAAAATGTGGCAGCAGTATTCAATACACGGGCGGATGGTAGATTTATAAATGTGCATGATAGATTCAGGCGGGAAAAACTTCCGATCCTGCATAGAGAGTCGATTTCATAGAAGCGGACTTAGCAATGGATTCGATATAGTCATTCCAATTGAGGTCTGCTGAGAGTGTGAGACCAAGGAGGCATAGTGTTTTACTCTCTGGGAGGTAAGCCTGTTCCATGCTAATGGGAGGTAGGTGTGATTTTTTATGATGGTTAATTGATAGCAGCTTCGTTTTGGAACATTAAAATTTAAGAGCCATTTCCTACCCCAGTCCACTACGGCAGCGAGGTTCGCTTTGTCGCCCACACCAGATTTTTGATCGAGGCGAGAATAAACTGTGGTGTCATCGGCGTACATGCCTACTTGGGATTTTATGGCATCGGGGAGATCATTAATGTAAACTAGAAAGAGCGTAGGACATAAGCTAGAGCCTTGAAGGGACACCCGCGTTCGTTGGGTAGTTTTGTGAGGCATGTTTGTTTAATCCCACTCTCAATGTGCGGTTAGAGAGGAATGACTGGATTAGGTCAAACAAATATCCAGTTTGCGTGGGAGGCCAGCATGCAAGACTCAGTCGAACGGTTTGAAGATATCCAAGACAACGGTTCGAACTTCGCCATTCTTGTCAAGAGACTGGTAACAATACTCGGTGATGGTCGTTAGCATATCAGCAGTAGACCTGGTGAAGCGGAAACCATACTGTTTGTTCGAGAGGAGCCTGTGGGCTGTGAGATTCTGAATCACCTCGGTGTTGATGATGGCTTCGAACACTTTGCCAAAGATCGGAAGAAGGCTAATAGAGCGGTAATTTGCAGGGTTCGAGGGTTCTCCAGTATCCTTAAATATAGTTGGGTCTAAATTCTGTCTCACCCAAAAATTAACGTTACAAACATGAAAAAACCATATTACACAACAACAACAATAATACTGAAAGCTCAATAGTAAACAAGACATCTAAATATTGCCCAAATAAGAACAATTCAAATGACATGAATATATTCTTTGAACAAATCTGGGACACAGACTTTAAAAAATACCTATCACCATACATAACAATCTCACATGCAAGCAAAACAAGCTTCAGAAAACATCCGTGTGAACAATGACATAATAATAAAGGAATCAGAAAAAGCAGTGATGTAATCATTATAGATAACACTTACTACAAAACAAATATTCAATATATGCTAAGAGACAAAAATAACTAGAGAACAATAAACCATAATACAGATGAAAACTTTGAATACTAACGAAAAAAGGAAAAGATTTTCTTACAAAATTTGTTTCTTAACCAGCAATGTTTATGAACTCCCAAAGATACACAAATCAAACACAATTAAAGCAGCTATACAAGAACAAAAATCGCAATATATTCACACGCCAAACCCTAGTAATCTTGAATACAGACCAATTGTGGCAGAGCCAGCCTGACCAAGAAGCAGACTCAGCAACTTAATAGATAAAATATTACAACCATACACCACAAAAAAGCTACATCACCGACAGCATAAGTTACCTAAATTTCATACCACAAAAAGGAGACCCAGGTACACTCACAATAATATTTAACGTGACATATCTGTACAGCAACATATCCCATAAACAAAGAAAACAAGCCATTACATTTTGGATTGAGAAACATCTAGAAATAGTTTCCACACGCTTTACAGAAGAATTTATTAGACAACTGTTCATTCCAATTTAACAAACGAAATTATATTCAAACAACAGGTCCCGCAATTGGGATAAAAATTGCACTGACATATGCAACACTCACACTAGCTTATCTAGAAGAATTTTTATACAACCAAATAGGATATAAATATGGAGAAAACATTAAAACAGAATTCATTAAATCATGGAAGAGATATCTAGAAGATTTTTTTATATTTTGGTGATCACGATGGGGATACATAAATACATGACAGAATTTACTACAAAACTTGCATCCCAAAATTAAATTCATGCTAAAATATAGCTACAATTAATTGCCATTCCTAGACATACTCATAAAAAACAAAAACAATTACATCACCACAGACATTTACCATAAACCCACAGACATCCAACAATACCTCCATTTTAAGAGACACCACCATTGTTTTCTAAAATCCATCACCTAATCTCTAGCACAACGAATTTGCACAATATTAAATGTAAAGTACGCTTAGAGGAACTAGGAAAAACATTACAAATAAGAGAATACCATACTACACTAATAAACAATGTTTTTCAAATGGCAGAAGAAATACCATCAGAATCTCTTTAGAATCAAAATACAAAAAAAAAACATGAAAAAGAAGAAAACATTCTAGCATACGTTTTTACACAGAACAAAACCAACCCAGAATTATTTACAAAGTTGAAAACACACTGAGAATTACTCAACAAGAGTGATAAGATAAAGGAAAACTTAAAGACAACTAAAATAATTAAAAGCAAACGCAAACCCAAAAATTTAAACAATATATATATATATCATGCAATCAGCAAGTAATAATTATAATAATAGCAACAATAAATATTTACTTTAAACAAAACTTTCACGGCTTCTAGCACTTTTTCTTCTATACCGATTTCCCTCGTTATTTCAGCTTTTAATATATATATTTACACAGCGGTCTTTATTGAAACCGTAAGGATTACTGTAAGCGACTAACATTGATTACGTTTCCTATTTAATCTCCACTTAATATTTTCGTGACTTATTAGTATGTTATTCACGTTTCTGTCGTCCAAAAATAACTGTCGCTAACTACCAGCTCTTTCTTAAAATGAAGAAAAATGGATAATTTTCACAGCTTGAGTTAATCTGTTGTGCTATAAATTTTTCTCAACATAAAAATTATGTTTCTATTCAATATAAGCTATCATCGTATAAAGAAATTATTTATTGAATAATATATACGAAATACCTGTTTCTCAAATCTTTGGTGAAATATTCTTTTCAAATATAATTTTCAGAACAGATTCAATCAGTATTTGTTTTGTGAATTTAAATGGATATATGCTAATCAAATCATTAATTTACTGTTGAAAGATTTGAATAAATATTGAGTCACCCACATTATTTGCACGTACATTAAACGCTTAACTATAGAAGTGATTTGTTATTCACAATTAATAGAGCTATCTAAAGGTATTAAAACAAGAGATCATTATTCATCATGAAGAAAAGATAGCTTCACTGCATCCTGTTATGGAAATAGATCTAATCTCGTAAAAAAATTGTACTCGACGATTAGAAGGTTAAGTTCTTTTACATCGATGAAGAAAAAAGTAATTGCTTGCTGTGAAAAACCATTTACAAGCAACAATATTTCTACGCAAATATATTTTCTGCCACTCCAGTTATTTCATAATTAAATACTCACTTAAATGAAATTTATTTTATTCATAATAATATCAATTAAAATGGACGTTTTTGAAAAAAAGACTGACAGACTGGCCAATATATCTGTTGGTTTTCACGAGACTCATTTAATTGTATGCATTAAAGAACCCAATTATTTTCTTAGATGTGTCGATGACAATATTTTTTGTTCAAGTACGTAGTTCAAGCACATGTATTTCATCAAACTAAAAGAAAAACTTCACATATCTTTAAAATTGACATGTGAAAAGGGGAAAATGGTATTCTTTTCCTTTATGGGTGTTCTGTTACACAGGTTAATTTCAATGTGTCTTACACAATTGTAAAGAAAACCAATCATCACTGATTTATATAACTGTTGAGATTCCTTCTATTCAAGGCAGTAAAAGATAGATATAACTAAAATCTTGACCCATCGTTTTCTAGCACTTTTCTCCGAGACAAGATTAAAATAAGAGACTGAAACTATTAACAAAGCTATAAATTAAGAAAGTTAAAATCGACACCGTTTAGATATTGAAGAGGCAAGTCATTCAGAAAAATGTTAACATTTCTAAAGACTATGAGAGCTAGCCCCAAGAATTGCCGTGTTTTTTTGCGTACATTGTGAATATGAGCAGGAAGATTTCAGTGGGCACGAAAAAAGTTGATACACCTATGAATTAGTCTTTATTTTTACTGTCCAACTTATGCTGAGATCTACCCGAAACATTGTTCAGACTCAACACCGTATGTATTCGCTAAATTAATATTTCTAATGCCAGTCTATTGTTGATTACCAAGGTCATCAGAAGTTACAGTATTTACATTATTCGGTCTATTGTCATTATCTTTGTTGTCATTTGTACGACGTTTAATAATAGATCATTCTATTTGTCTATATTTCTGAGATGAGGTAGTATTGACAGAATTTACATTATTCGGTCTATTGTCCTCATCTTTGTTGCCATTTGTACGACGTTTAATAATAAATCATTCTATTTGTCTATATTTTAGAGATGAGGTAGCATTTACAGTATTTACATTATTCGGTCTATTATCCTCATCTTTGTTACCATTGATACGACGTTTCGGCCGTTGTAAACTCCGGCCTTCTTCAAGTGCTAGGAATTTCGAACCGAACCCCTTTATTACAATCATTTGGGTATATGATCCACATTCCCTTGCGTAAAGTCTCCATTTGAAGTCATAAGTTATCTCTCTCTATCATTGCAAGTTAGTTGTTTACCACTGCTGTAGCCTGGTAATAAAAGGTTCGGTTCGAAATTCCATCACCTGAAGAAATCCGGTTCGTACAAGGGCCGAGACGTCGTACAAATAGCGAGGACAATATTCTGAATGATGTAAATATTTAAATGCTACCTCATCTCAGAAATATTGGCTAATCAGAAGTTGTAATTAAAAATGTATCATTATAAATCAGTTAAAACGCTGATGAGTAATTCAGTTAGAGTTTCACAAGGGAGATAACACAGCTGGTTTAGACAGAGCTGAACATTTATTGAACAATCATTTGTTTGCCCGGCTCTATAAACAGAATGTTCTCGGTATTGAACAATTCTCACTGTTATTTTCACTTGAAGGATTTAAAGATAATTTTATTTTGTCATGTCAGCAGTAGGAAGAATGGGGGGAGGGAGTTGGTAAGGTTGATAGCATTGTCACAATTAGTAGTTTATTAATAAAGAAATATTCGGCCTTCATTAACCGAGCAACCACCACTACTGTCGATTGACGTTTATAAATTATTTTTCTTAAAATATTTTCCGGTGAATAGGTTTTTCAGGTCCAGCAGATGTTAGAGATCACTCCAGAAATTATTAAATTATTCTTATTAATATTTTATTTGAAGAGACGTGCAACATTAGCCTATTAATTATGCCATCATTCTCTCTTCGAATTCTATATGATATCAATTTTAGAGCTTGTTACTTTTGAAAGACCCCATGTGATGACGCTTCAGTAATTTGGTACAGTTCTTTGTTTGTGATCCTCTAGCAACAGTTCACAAGATTCGGAAAAGCGTGGTCTTTATCAACAGCCTCAGGTTACACTCGCTCAAAGCCATTTGTTAACTATTGATTCAAGAAACTAGCTGCCATTAGCAGACAGTGTAGCTATTTCAGAACAGGTTTGGTATCGTGCATGACATTCATATGAAATTATCGATCTAATTGGGATATTTAAGGACAGGACACGAGCTTCCATGTTAATGTTTTGATAATGTTGCAATTTGCTCTGTTGTTCGAAACTACCCCTATCGCAGCATCGTCTTTGACGTCTTGCGACCATTGGCTGAGATTGAACTCACTACACCCCCTCCAGTATTCCCTGTGCATTTGGAACCTTGGTGCGGTTTTTATAGCGAAAGTCTTATCTTGTCAAATAGCTGAATACTTGACGCTTTGCCAGGGCTACCAAGGGTGATTTTATTGTGACACCAACACTAGATGGGTTGCCTCCAGGCCCCATCCTGTTATTTAATCCATAACTTGAGGGAAGTGACGGATTAATACCTTTCCCAAGGGTACTAGTATTTAAGGAAATGCAGTGTACTCAACTGGAATTCGAACTCGGCTCACCGATTTCTCTTTCCAAGACGATATCCACTGCAACACAACACACATCCGTCACTGAACGCTTACAGCTCCTGGTATTCCCAAATGGTCACCCCTCTAAGTACTGACCAGGCTCAACGTTGCTTAACTTCGCTGATCGAGCGAGAACCGGTGTATTCAACGTGATATGCCGTGAACATAGTGTACATTCAAATTCCTTATCTCCTATAATAATCCATGTGTTGAGTATTGACCAAGTTCTCATCCTGAATTTCTCTGATGGATTCTCGTTACGTGCACTCACTATTTTTGCTGCTTGTTCATTTTTGTCGTTGCAACGTTATTCGATATATTCGTTCTAGTCATATTTTTCTGTTTTTCTCATAGTCTCGTCTTTGAATTTTACGAGTCTTGTTGATAAGCAGGTCTTTTCTTTTCCTGTTCGATCTTTTATTTTTATGCGTATCTGGTGTGGTAAGCAATGATGAAATGATCGGTTGCCATAACATCACATCAGTGTTTGTAAATGTGCGGGATATTGTATAAGAAAGGATTAAATAGCCTGGGACTGTCATTCTTTCTTCCTCGTAAACCTGATGTGGTTTGAAATGTGTTCGTATTAGGGTTCTCATTAGATATGTTTTGTTTACCGATAAAGTCCCTCTATTATAACAATGCAATCGGTGAATCCGGAGCTTGGGATGGTGTTTTCTAATACATGAGATGAAGAAGTCTTTGCTGTTGTGAGATCTTCAGATAAGGTATATAATATCTTTAAAATAAACCATTTCCTTGAAATATAAGTCATATTTACAGTTCTTACCAGAAGAAAAAACAATCTCGATTATGAGGAGTTGACTTTCATAAAACTATGACAGACTAGTTAATATAATTTTCGTTAATGTCTTCACCCTGGTGGATTCAAATATGTTGTCTCTGCATATGTTGGATCTTGTGGCCTACGTTTTTTGGTTTCAATGCAAGATAAATCCCATTTTTAGGAGAATAATTTCTGATTCAACATTTCTTTCATAAAATACAGAAAATTCTTATTGAATTCCTGGAAAAATAAAGCGACTTTTGAAAGTTTAGCCTCAGGGTCTAGTGATGCTTTATTATTTCCTAATTGTTTAGGGTTAAATATAAGAAACATTTTTGTTTATTAGATAAAATAAGGTATTTAGTGCTTTCCGTTTTATTCATTATGTATATTTCGTATAATGACAGTGGCTCTGTAAACATGAGAAACTGCATTTTTTAAATTGCTTTTTTATTGCAATATTACCAATTTATGGGTATCCATTTATTTATTTTTTATTTGCTAATCTTGTTGTTTTCACATAAATGCTTTTCTCGCTTTTATTAGATTTTGAGCCCGTGTTAAGTTATTTTGTTTTCTTTTAAACTACTAACTGTTATTAAGCAAGTTACTGTGCATAACATTGTCACGGAAAATTAACTTTAACGCAATTAAATAATGACATAAAAAATACAAAAAGAACTAATTAAATGTTAAATGAGGATGATTCAATCAGACATTTAATTTTTTCCCCAGATATTTGTTATCTAGCAGGTTCACCTAAACTGACTTTGAAGATGTTTATACAAACTAAAACAAATTAAATGTGATCTGATCAATGATAAAAATAATAAATTTAAAACGAAATAAACGATAGATATCGAAAACAATTACTTCTATATAAAACAACTGGAAATAAGATCTCTTTAACGTTTAAACTTTATTTTAGTGAATCAGTCAGTTAAGTGCCATACGTGATAAACGCTTTGGGTGATCATGTCTCAAAAGAGAGATGACCGATTGGGAAAAAGGTTGCCATTGGTTGCTGCGGTAGACTAGTTGCTAGCCAAGGCTAAAGAGCCCAAACTTCCCTGTTATTTAAACCCATAACCGGAGGGAAGAGATGGATAAATACATTTCCCAAAGGTATTTGTACGTAAGTGAATGCAACTGGAATTCGAACTCGGCTCACCGATTTCTCAGTCTAAGCTGATATCCAGTACACCACAATGCACTTATATTCTATATCTTAGATTTCTTATAAATAGTAAATGTTTCAGCCACCTCGTTGTATGGATCAGTTATAAGAAAATACACTATTCTAGATTTCTTATAAGTGATCCATACACCGGGATCGCTGAAGCTTTTACTATTTATTAATTCCACGTTTTGAATTTTTATGATGGATTTATGGTTGCTTATTTACATTTAAAATTTTAAATCAGAACTTTGTATTGGAGAATTTTATCTTAAGTCCTAATTCTTGGAACATTTTTATAGAAATATTTTTTCTTCCTACTACAATCTTTTTTTTTTTACTTATGTCATTAATATATCCCGATTTTATCATCCGTACAATAGAGAAAATAGGATTTCTTTCATTTTTATTGGTTCCCTAATCTAGGAAGATATTAAATAGATTAGTGTTCCCCTTGAAATACTCTAGAGGAAGTCTGAAATAATTCGATATTGCTGTCTTCACTCGTTATGTTCACGTTTGTGGAACAATATAGTTTCCCCTTAAGGATCTCGACATCAGATGGAGTCTGATATTGGACATATGCGTTCCATGGAAAAAGTATTTTTCTCTCTCAACTATCAACATTTTATTTTTGGATTATATGCAACAAGTTGATGAGTATGTTTCTTGTTCTTTCAGTTATCTTAATATTTCAATGAATTTCTGCTTCATCTCTGATACTCATTCTTACTATTCCTTCTCATTTTCGTTAAACATTCCTTTTTAACCTGCCTGTGTGTGTTGCTTATTTCTTATTGCCGTTTTCCATATTTGGACCCAAGTCTTAATATTGCTTTCTGTCTGCTTTGCATTGTGTTGAGAATCTCATTTGTCATCAATCTCCTTCAGTCTCATGTCGTTCAAGAATCTTTTTTTATTTGCCTTAGTCCTCTTCAATTTCCTCGAGAAGGTGATCGCTTCAGTAGTCCTCACTTGGATAGGTTTTGCAATGCTTTACGGCATTTCTTAATCTCTTGTTGTTAGTTCTTCTTCTCCTTCTATGTGCCCTGTCCTTTCAGGATGTAGGATGTCATGGCTTTCCACGTCTCCCTATCCCTGCTGGCTCTTTGCGCGTTACACCATGCAACCCACGTTCTGCCATCTACCCGCTCAGGCCAGTCAAGTAGGTTACATGCTGCTTTCCCCTGTCTCTCCCTCACTTTATCTGGCCTGTTAGTATCAGATTTTCCAAACCCTCCTTCCTTATTTCATGTCCAAGCAACTTTAGCTGTTTCTTCTTGATGTATTAATTTCGTTTTCGTTTCTATCCTTTCCAAAACCTCATCATTGCTCATATGCTCGATCCATGATATCCGCAACATCCTTCCGTAGAACCACATTTCAGTCTCTTCGGGTTTTCTTTAATCTTCGAAGATATTGTCCAGCATTCACTGCCATATTGAAGAACTGATATCACATAGCAATCCAATACTCTCTTCCTTGTTTCTAGCAAAATTGTTCTGTTTTTAATACTTTACTTAACTTCTGGAATGCCTCTTTTGCCATGCCAATTCGCTTTCGGATTTCTGTGTCGTATTTTCCGTCTTGTGTTATAACACTTCCCAGGTATTGAAATTTTTGTACCAGCTTGATTTTAGTATCCCCGACTGTATTTGGCATATTGGTCTACCCTTTTTACTGATGACCATGCGTTCGATTTTCTTGCAGTTTAATAGTAGTTCTTTATTTTCACTCTCTTCAGTTACCTTCTGTATGAGGTCTTGTACTTTCCTCTCTGTGTCTGCTATCAGCACTATCTCACCTTCTAATCTTATGTTGTTCAAATTGTGGTCTCCGATGACAAATCCAGGCATAACTTCTAGGGTCCTCAAAATATTCTCGCTGTACAAGCTGAATATATCCGGTCCATTGTCCATATTGTTCTTTGTTGTTTTTTGAAACAGGTCTCCGCGTTCGTGGTGGTTTTTACTTTTAATTAGCCAAATTTTTCACCACCGCTTTTGCTGCCTAATTTATCTTTCAGGTCCCCCATGATAATCATATTCTTTTTACGATTTACACTTAGCTTTGGAATTGTCTAGTGTAGAGCGTTTTGATTTCTTCTTCCGTAATTTCTGCTATTGGTTCATACACAATTATACTGGATATTTTTTTAGTCATATCGTCCCAAGCAAAGTATTCTACTGCCACTGTTTTGCAGGGGGTTACATTGGAGGAAATTTATGAGAAAGTGTGACAGGTTATAGGAGGTGTCAGGAAGTCGGTAAGAGAAGGATGAGAATACTGATGAGAGTAGGGTGGACGGAGAAAGGAGCATGAAATCGAGCATTCAGGTTAGTGAGATAGGAGCTGACTCTTGACTTTCCATTTAAATTCTGGGAGATTGTAGCTGTCGTGGGAGCAAGTTAACGGAAGGGAATTCCACAGGCGGGAAGTGCGAGAAAAGATGCTGATGGAGTTAAATTTGCGTCGAATATGTTGAAAAACTTTTCTTTCCGTTTAACGACAAGAAGTCATTGAAATAAATGGTAGTATCATCGAATATATATTTTTCTTGTCTGTTTCTCTTATCGAATTAACTTTTACATCTTTCTCTTCACCTGCATATAATCCTGTGTTTCATTGACAAATTCTCTGTTGTTTGGTCAGCTAGGTTCACATGTTCCAAAGATTTGAACAATTCCTGTTTTATATATTTTTCTATTTGATGTGAAAAACCCTAAATCAGTCAGATTACACTTGTTGCACATGTCCCTCTTTACCGGGCGAGGAGTTCATTCCCTTAGACGTATTCCCCTTCACAACGTTTTTGTTCTCTTTTTTTTTTCGTTCCTTATTTTTATTTTTGTTGCACATGACCCTCTTTACCAGGCGAGGAGTTCATTCCCTTAGACGTAATTCCCTTCACAACGTTTTTGTTCTCTTTTTCTTTCGTTCCTTATTTTTATTTTTTTTATTTTTATAATGCCGTGATATTTATCGGGGATTTACTCTACGGTAATTTATTGTAACATCACCTTCAGTTAGTTTACAGTTAACTGGTCAACATTTCTTCTGCCCTTTGATAAGTTGTACTATTCATATGACTGTCTTGCTAACAAATGATTTCACTCGATGATAAGTGCATCAATATATTCTTCGTCAGCATACATATGCGGTGACCATAAAAAATGTGCATTAACAACTGAATAACCGGTGCGGAAGTTTACACACACACACACACACACACACACACACACACACACACACACACACACACACAGATATATATATATATATATATATATATATATATAAGATGTTTCGTTAAAAACGACGGAACAGGAAGATTTTATTAATTTTTTATTTAATTTTTCCTGTATTCTTTTGAGACATGATCGCCCAAGCGTTTATCACGTATGCCACTTAACTAACTGACTGAGTGACTGATTAAGAGAATATGGAGAGTGTCGGAGTGGTTTTGTTCAACAGGATAAAATGTTAGAAAATCAAGATTACCATAAAAACGCGAGTTACGAGAGTCATTCAATAAATAAGGTGAATTTTTCGCTATAAGGACATCTATGAGGGTCATTCAATAAATAAGTTGAATTTTTCGGTATAAGGACTTCTGCGAGCGTCATTCAATAAATAAGGTGAATTTATCGGTATATGGACATGTACGAGGGTCATTCAATAAATAAGGTGGATTTTTCGGTATAAGGACTTCTAATACAGATAGAAGTTTACTTTTTTATTTTTCAACGTAGTCTCCCAGAAGTGTCACACACATTTCCCATGTATTTCTTCAGCGTAAAAATCTTTGGACTGATGTCTCAGCCCGTCGCACACAGAACTTTTGACTTCATCGTTACTTGCAAACTTCGTATCTCTTCTGAACGCTTTCAAGGAACCAAACAGATGAAAGTCAGAAGGGGGCAAGATCTGGGTTGTAAGGTGGATGAGGAAGCAGTTCCCAGCCCAGCTCGTTGATGGTTCGCACCGTTTGGGCTGCTGCGTGAGCTGACCTTTGAGTGTTCAAGGTCATTATGGAACATTTTGTGTGCGGTCCCAATAGATAGGCTCAAAGCCCTTGCAATATCATCTTCTGTCAGAATAAATGTGGTCATTGACTGATACAATCACATCAGGAGACCTCATTTCTGTAGGCCTCCCAGGCCTGTCTTTATCCTCAACACTGCTCCGTCCTTCTTTAAATAATTTAGACCGCCTGTAAACATTTTTTGGCTGAAACATGAGGTACCATACACAGTTGTTGACATTCTCCTATGAATTTCAACTGGTTTGCACCCTTCAACAATTAAAACTTGATAAATGACCTCTGTTCAGTCCCGGAGCATGCTTCTTGGTTGGCCATCTTTGTTAATCTCCAAAACTCACAAAGATGTTTTTAAATCTGCAAAAAAATTAAGTCCCTTTGAAAAAGAAGTAAAGGAAAAAAATAAAAAGTAAGCTTATATCTGTATTAAGTGTCCTTATACCGAAAGATTCACCTTATTTATTAACTGACCCTCGTATATTTTAAGTAGTCTCTTTGGATGGAGACTTTCACATCGATGTTCCAACTGACAGCGAGATCTTTAACATTCATCTGCAACTATATACAACCGCTTTTCCAGATCAATGATTAAAAGCGGCTTCTTACAAAAAAGTCAATTAGGTCTGATTGAGGAGCATCCTGCTTAGAACCTCGGTGATTAACGCTGCACAATCACAAAGAAAGAACTAAATTATATAACAGAAACCACATAACTTGAAGATTTTAAACAACACTAACGCCTTAAATTGACAGCATATCGAACTCAAAGGGAAAATAATTGAATAATGAAGACGTTGGCATTCTAAGAGGATGGTAACTCACACAAATACTGGAAATATTTATCGCAGTAAAAATTCTTTTAATAGGAAAATCTGAAAAATTCCCATGTAGTCCATCATGTGTTTGATCAATGAATGCCAAATGTTTCCATCAAAGAAATGGCTAAGGTTAACATTACGTTTGCCATATAATCCGCATATCTTTTACTTAAACAAAAACAAGTGTCTGGAATCATAGCGTAAATTATTAGTCAAAAGATTATCAGTGAAACCCGTGTGTGTCACACCTGTCATTTGAAACGCTATTTTCAATTGTTCCACATCAGTAAATATATATCACTAGCATAAACAGTTAGAAGCAGTCAAGTGAGTTAACAGAATAGTCAAAACGGCGAGAGATTGCATTGACTGATGGTGTCATCTGGCCCATTTGATCTGTAATAAACTGTGGCGTGTTGAGTTATCTTGGTTTAAGTCTATTAAACATCACGCTTTGTTGCGTGCGTCCTATAGCGGGTTGAATTTTGGTTAAAGTAACATTTACCCAAAACAAAAAGTAATTTGGTGAAATTTTTCTGTTGTTGGGTGATATCATCGTTTTCATTTAATATTCCTTCTGATGGTTTGTCGCCTGTGCATGACAGCAATTTTCAGATGCGGCTGATATTTGTCAGGATTCCACATATTTATACGAAGTCCATTTTACCGTATAAAAATTAAATGCATTTGTCGCCTCAAAGATGAAGGGCCTCATATTTTCATGCTTAAAAAATCATGAAGCTTCGTCCAGTCTCCGCCTCACATGTACATCACTTTTGTGTCCTATTAGGGTCAAAGGATTTTCTAAAGATTGAGGATAGAAACTGCATTAAGAGATCAAAAAATATATGACATTAATACCCTTATTTTCTTAAAATCTTAAAATAGAAATCCCCTATTAAAGTGTTGCAGCATAGACAAAGGACTAGGGTCGTTGTCAGTTTGCAGTTTCTTTCGGTTAAGCATTTGTGGCTTAGAAATTAACCTTCCGTCAAATCTACACCGACAACTGCAAAATATGAGACTTGTAGCAGTAAACAGTTATTATTCTCGAGTTGTCACGTACTGCTATAGACGGGTGAGACAGGGATTAAGCGTAGGTGGTGAGCGAGAACAATATAATGTGCGTCTTCAATTTCGTCTTCTCGTTACTTTGCGTATTTGCTGGTACTGACGATTGTCTTTTAGAGAGCATTACTCTCTGTCTCAAAAAGTAATTTGTCTTTATTCAGTGACCTTCTTTATCTGGCTTGTTTGCCATAGTCTTTCCGAATACAACTTCACTCATGTGATTATCGTCAGGACAATTAAGTATCTGAAATCATTTCTGTCACAGTTCAAGTGTTTTTTGTTTAACAAAATGTCGGCAAACCTGATATCGTTAACCGCTCCCCGGTTACTGTCTTATGAATAACTCTCGTTTTTTCTCTCAAGCTAGGAGATAACCAAATGTGTTGACTATAATCTCTAGCCTTAGTATAGAAAGACAAAGATTCTGAATTCAAAACTCTGGAGAATGCAACGTAAAACTACTCGGTTATATTTCCTAATTAGTCATGTCAATTCACAGATAACAAAGAAAAGAAATGTTTTGATGGCCATGATGTACTTTTTTTTATTGAAAACGGTATTAAAACGTGTATTCCTTAGCCTTTGAATTAAATGCATCTCACCAATATCATTAAATCTCAGGCAATATCAGACCATAATGTTTCTGCTACCATGAAGATAGAAGTTGTGATTTGACATTAAAATAAGATGCAGTTCACAAGTAGTGATATTTTTCTTTATTGTACATTACTTTAAATTCAGCAAGTCTCAAAATCTTGTGATTAGGTACAGATGCATATAACCAGTATTTAGTTTGTAAGTGACAGTTATGTGTGTTTACATATATACGAAAAGAGACTGTCGATTCTTTAAAAATTTATATCTTCTATTCATGAGATGTCAGAATAAACAAAATTAAAAATAAGGTGAAATTAAATGAAATGAAAGTTAAGTGGGTAAAAATGGATAGTGCACGACTTTGACAGAAAACGAACCGACTGATTGAATTTGATCTCAGCTATTTATATAAATTCTTTTCTCAAACTAATTCTAAATTGCACTGAGGATATGTTGCTAATTAGAACACTATTTCTATAAAATTATTAAAGCAATATTTGATGGAAAATTTGATTGTTTCATATATCAAAGAAAGAGTTCCGAATTGGAAGGCTGTTTTGATAAAGTTTATTTTTAACTCAGTGACCTTTGTGTTCGGATCAAAAGTTTAGCCTTCTCTACAAGATTTTCTATTGGTTACAACATATAATGAGGAGAATTCAAATTTTTATTGGCCTATAATATTTTTGTAAGCGAAAGAATTTTGTCGTTTTTCTGTCACAAATCTAATTACCTTTCCTCTTCCTTCTCTCCAATGTCGTTGCCTGGCAGCAAACAGAAGTAGATTGATTTCTCTTTCATCTTTCATCATATTACGCTGTCAAAATTTTTAATTCGTTCCGGCAATAGTTTCTTTGTCTTTTGATTTCCTTCATGGATGTTAGCCATGTGACGTAGACATGTTCTTTGCTAGTTTCCTAGATTTTGTCATCGAAATTGCACAAAATTCTTTAACCTAATCAGCCACATTTGCAGAAAACTTGCAGTTGTCTTCATTAACAAATAGCCTTTCAAAATGAATATATCTTGGTGTCAGCTTTCATGATCGACTCTCTCACTTTCATACATCTCAATTTTTATTACAAAATTATAGCAATATTTGTTTTGCTCGAGTTCTCTCTTGTTTTGTAGAAGCTTGTTTGTTTTTACGAAAAGTAATATCTGCGGATGTACGTTGTGGTGCAGTGGATATCGGCTCGGAACTAAAAATCGAGGAGCCGAGTTCGAATTCCAGTTGAATTTATTGCATTCACTTACGCGCAAATACTCTCAGGAAAGGTATTCCTTCCAGTTATGGGTTAAATAACAGAACAGATTGGGTTCTATAACCTGGTCTGGCAACCAGTCTACAGCAGAAAGCAATGACAACCTACTGCGGGATAACCTTCTGCCCAGTCAGTCATGTCTCTTTCGAGACACGATCACCCAAGCGTGTTTCACGTATGTCACTTAACTGACTGAATATCTGGTTACTTCAAATCAGAACACCTGTTTTGTTTCTTTTGATACCATTACTGCACAAAATGTATGAATATAAATTAATTAAGATTTTAAAAGTACCAAGAAGTGTATAAAAACATTGAAAATCTAGAGTGATCTGTTGTTATTTGCTTGTTAATTTTTTTTGTTTCTGAAATTGTACAGAGTTCTATTTGACACTTGATCGCTAAGTCCACATTATCGTCGGTAAAGTTTTTCTTTTTGGCGAGTTCAGCGTAGAGAACAATATCTGCAATAGGAATAAAAGACTCCATAGTATCGTCTAGACAATGATGCTAGCGATAGACTAAAGAAATACTATAAAACCATCTTTGTACTACCCGAATCAATGATGGAATTCACAATTTCTAATCCAGTATTTTCGTGAATGAACACGTAAATCCACTTGAAAGATAACAATATCTGAGAAATATAAACATTAAAGGCGCAGTAAGTTTAGACGTGGAAAGCAGAACGATAGCAATCTACGCCCGTTAATTAAATGAAGTGTTGATTTTGTAATTTTTTAACGATTTGTAGGATCGACAGATAACAGTAGAACGTCTGAACGTACAATTTTCATTATATAGCAATAATAAAAAGAAATATAAAATAATATTCTAAATGGAGATAAGGACATATCTCCACTGCAGAAAGAGAGACATAAAAAGTTTACTTTGGTATTTTAATAAGTAAAATTTCGCTTGTTACTTTTCGAAATAAAATTTACTCAGCTAATCTTAATACGAACTATAGTTATTATTTAAAGAAATATACGTAATGATAGTAGTAAGTTATTCATTGATTTAAAAAGTGCTGTTGCCATTAGTTTTAAACTTTTTAGTCACACTTTAAATTCATGATAATTCAGTCGGTCAGTTACGTGCCATACGTGATACACACTTTGGGCGATCATGTCACGAAAGAGATACGACTGGGCAGAAGATTATCCCGCAGTAGCTTGCTATTGCTTTCTGCGGTGGACTGATTGCCGGCCAAGGCTATAGAACCCAATCTGTCTTGTTATTTAACCCATAACTGGAGGGAAGAGACGTATTAATAACTTCCCCAATGGTATTTGTGCGTAAGTGAATGCATGGAATACAACTGGAATTCGAACTCGGCACCCTGACGCATCGTCTCGAGTCGACATCCACTGCAATACAACGCACATCTAGATAATATAATTAGGAATAATAAATAATTCCTATTATACATTTAAAAACGACATGATAGCTTAGTCATATGGGTACCTTCTACATATAATGCTTTCAGTAATAAATCAGAAATAACAATCCTAAACAAGGGATGAAAAAAATTAGTGAGAACCGTTTAATAGGCGAATCTGTCTACTCTTATATCAAATATAAATAAATAAAACTTTGGAGTTGAATCAAACGTTATAAAGAACCTAAAACCAAATCATAAACTGTAATAAAAAAAAGTAATCTCTACCACAATTAAAAAGCAACAACGAGAAGTGTAAACCGGTCAATATGTAAATCATTTCATTTCCATAGTAAAAAATAAATATATTAAATATATTTCAGGGTTTAGGCAAATATGTTTGAAGTATGGCGTTGAAGCAAACGTTAGAAAGAACAGTAAAACTAATCTTAAAAAAATAAACATATCTCTACCACTATTAAAAGGAAAAGAGACAAGACTAGTGTGAAGTGTATGTCGGTGAAACACTCTACTCCCATAATAAAAAAATAATTTTAATTTCAGTGTTTAGACGGAGATGAAAATTGCTGAAATAGACAATAGAAAGAAAGAGACATTCAATCTTAAAGATGTAAAAAATAATTAAAAAAATTAGACGAGTTTAAATCTATCATCGTTTGTTAAAAAAATAAATAAATAAATGTCAGGGTTTAGGCAGAGATGTTAGAAGTATATCTTAAAATAGGTTGTAGATAGAAATGGAAATACAATTCTAATAAGTAAAAATTTCTACCACTATGAAAAAAATTAACGTAAGTTTGACTGGTCATTAAGTGAATCTATTTAAGTTTATATATAAAAAAAATAAATTCGATTTTAGAGTTTAGATGTTAGAATTATAACGTTGAAAAAGACATAAAAACGAACCGGAAACAAAACGCTAAATAGGAATCATAAGAGAAATCTTTACAACTATGATATATATATATATATATATATATATATATATATATATATATATATATATATATCAAAGAATGAACATTTAATATATAGTGAACATAGAACATTTAAATTATTAACAAAGTGTTAATAATTTATATGTTCTATGTTCACTATATATTAAATGTTCATTCTTTGATAATGGCTTATTTGGGTCGAAAGCTCAGACCCGATAAAAGAATCAACAATTGTTGCGATTTCTTGGCGTCTTTTGGCGATGGCGCTGTCGGGCTTGTCGGATTATACGGAGGGATCCTGCACAGAATGAATGGACAGGGTTTGTCTCTGTTGTTCGGCGAAACCTGTATTAATGAAAAAATGCTGCCAATATATATATATATATATATAGAGAGAGAGAGAGATGTAAAGAAAACGACATCGAGTGGAACTGGTTAATAGGCGAAACTATTTACTCCTATACTATAACTGAAATTAAAGAGCTTAGGCGGAGATGTTAGAAGTAAACCGTTCAAAAATAATTTAAAAAGAAACAGTAACTTATCTTACTGATTTATTAAAGAGTGGAACCTCTGTTACTATATAAAAGAAAACCAAACCAAAACAAAACAAAACAAAAATCGAAGACGTGTTTTGAACCAGCGAAGAGACAAATCTATTTACTCCTATATAAAAATCAAATAAATAAATTTCAGAAATTAGTCCGAGATATTAGATGTATACTGTTGACGTAGACTTTAGAAGGACCAAGAAACCTAATTTTAAAGGGAAATCAGGAAATAAGTCTCTAACACTTAAAAAAAGTTGACTACTAAATAAACGACGATGAGGGTGAAAGGGAGAATAGTCGAATTTACTTATTATATTTAATGATAAAGGAATTAAATTCCAGTCTTTAGGCGGAGATGTTAAAAGGACATCGTTGTGTTAGAGTTTAGAAAGAACCGGAAACCGAATCCGAAAGACAAATTAGGAGAGAATTCTCTACAAAAAATCTAAGAGTAAGAACTGGTCAATAAACGAATCTAATTACTCATATATTAAAAATGAATTAAATCATTCCTGTTCCTTGTAGTATTTTTATTTTTCACATATATAATATTTGTATGTATGCCTTTTGTTTATTATTGTTGCTGAGTAATTGTATATTGATATTTTTATGTTTTATTTTTTCTACATCATAAAGAAAAAATTAGCAGCAAAAAAAAAAAAAAGAAAAAATTCAAGCCCTAATGGCAAATAGCCCTGATGAATGAAAATATCCTAACAGTTTCTTCACGAAACTTTTAAGTCAATATTAATCTTCACAGTTATAGAGAGAAATTCTTCGTACTATATATATATATATATAAGGCAAATCTTTGTATCATTCTGCTGTACTGTGTACGTGGTATTTTTCATTGGTCAAGCAAAGAGACTTCATACAACTCTACGTAATGATCTGAAAATCAGCTGCCGACAACTTCAAAATACTTTATCTTTTGACGAATATTCCTCAGCTGAAATACACGTTTTTAATGCTGCACGTAATTGAGAGCAAGTTGAGTGCAGATTAAAATTATGAATGTTTACCGTGAGTAATCGGAAACATTACATTAGAAATGTAGAAAGGATGTCCGTACTTTCTGTCACCTTGATGAACAAATATCAACTGTCAGACATCATTCGTATCAGACGTAGATTTTACCAGGACATCTAAATCCGGAAACTTTCCTAAACCGTCTTGTATTAAAATTTGACTGATTTGTCTATAAGTTTTGAATCACCAATTTGTTAAACGTTTATTTATCCAACACACAAAACTTCACAGCTATTTCAATAAGGATTGCGTATAATGATAACTCATTATTCTCTCTAAGAAGGAAAATATTATAAAAAGTGTATATTGATAAAAAAACGTATGATATCTCGAAGTGTTCACTAGAAACAATTCCTACAAAATGAGATCGACTCCTATTTTAATCTATGAAATTGAAGACTCTCTTTGCTGCTTAATTCAGTGGCTTCGATATTTTGTATTTTTGTTCATCTGAGGGAAAAGTTGAATATACAATTCGTTTCTCTTTTTCGCTTGAATGTATCGACATTTCGAATAATTAGACTTTTCACTTCGGCTTATTATTTAAAGACTATAATCTTCCAATTATCCGTGGACTTAAAGAGGCATCAATAAGTAATTGCTCAATCGTCTCGATTTCTTTTACGTTTCATATTGATCAGTTCACTGCGCATAAAACTAAAGGGATTTTTGGTTTTGATAAGATATTAATCCAAGTGTTCTTTTGAGGATTTACTGCATTAACATTCGACGTCACTGTCCACCCTTGACAAAAATCTGTTATTTATTTAATCAAATCACACGAAAAAAATAAAATTTTACTGGATTTATAGGAATTATAAGTTTAGTCAAATCATGATATCTAATTTTATTTATTTCATAAATTTAATAAACAATCTTATCAGACAGGATCATGATTCATTAAACGAAACATGGACATTTTCACTGCATACTGCTTGATCTGTGAGAATAATATGCCTCTTTTAAATCGTATTGTCGTAAAAAAGAAGAGACAAAAAAATAAATATCTATTCAAAAAATACCAATTTTCTTCATAAATGTTTCCTCTGTGATTTTTATTTTTTTAATTATTTTTTTGAACATCAGTAAAAGGTTATATTTTTTTTCTGTTTAGCATTTGGTTTCTTTCTAAAAACTTCTCATCTTCTTTCCTTTCCAAATCCCGCTTTCTGAAATGTCATTTACAAAGAAGTGTCTTGATATTACGAAAGAAAAAAGGGAAAGGAAAGAGACTTTATAGATATAAAAGGCACCCCAAATAGAGAAATTGGCGCCATTAAGATCCTTCTCCGAAAACTACAATCACCATCTAAGCATCATGCCGATAACTCAGTAAATTGTAACAGAACAACTGTTCTTATCTTGATTAATTCTACGCATCTCATAGCAAGATGCAATCTCAGTTTTCAAAAACGTCTATGAGATATCATGAGAAATGTTACACGTAATACAAAGTTGAAGGTAATTATTCCAAATATGGTGAAAGAAATGAAGTTATTCTCAGTGGATCAAAGCCAGAAGACAAAAACAGATATCTTATTTGGTGTTCGGAAATGATAAGAATATGTTCCTATATACATTAATAGTAAATACTGTCATCATACTTGCTTTCGGTTTATCTTTGATGTTGCGAAATATTTGTTAGTTAATTGCTCAATTGATCCCCACATGAAGAGGTTGCCGTCTTAAGAGTAAGGTTGCCAGATGTACTGGGGTGATAAGTCAGCAGATATTTTCTGACAGAAATAATTGGGTTCTCTTGCCTGTGTGGCGTAATGCAGATGACTGTCACCAGTCAGAGTGTCTTCCAGCAACAACTCTCATATCCCAGTCCAGTAATACTTCATCAAGGGACATTATGTAGACGTCACTGGTGAGGCCCTGTAGGAGGATAAATAGAGGCATAACTTCGTCATCCTTAGTAATCAATCGAAATATATCGTAATCAACATTAGACTCATCTTGACACTTCTCAGATTCAAACACAAACACTCCGAAATGATCGTATTAGAGATTTAAGCGCGAATGTCATGCAGCACAGCATGCCGTGTTCAAATCTCTGACAGAGAGAATTGCTTCCCAGCGCTCTTTTTCTCAAAGACGGTGCCCATCTGACCCGACTATACTATGCAGTCGACCAAATAAAAAAAACACTGCGCATAAGCAAAGCTAAAAAATATAAAACGGTGACAATTTACGCAAAGTTTATTATTATTAATATAAATATATATTATTAATATATATATATATATATATATATATATCGTGTTTCTTATTAATATTTATATATTTCTTATTTTCTTATTTTTATGTTTCTATTAATATATATATATATATAAGGTTTCTTATATATATATATATATATATATATATATATATATATATATAAATTCATGTAAAATTTTCTGTACAGTAAAGACGGAAGTTGAAGAAGGTTCGCCTGAAATAGGCCATACTTCCACTTAAACATGGAATAACGTGTTAGTCTTAATTTTTATACACACACACACACACTGATATGTGTATATATATATATATATATATATATATATATATATATATATATATATATATTAGAAGCTGATAGGCAACGCTAGGACACCTAATAGCTTAAGAGATAGACGTAATCTATGTTTAACAGAAAGAATTTAAATTTTAAAATTTCAATACCAAATATACTTCTAAATAAACGAAATGAAATCATATGTATGTGCCGCCTTAGTTATAAGTAAAAATTTGAAGAATTATCCTATTTTTCTAAATAGTTAATTATTTTGTCCATGCAGTTACTTCCCCACTACCTACTACTACTAACTCAAGGGTGAAGTCATATTCCTCCCACTACCAAAGAGTAATTTCTACTATTTTTTCCCTCGCCCTACCATAATAAAACCAATTCTTCCAACCCCTTCCTTTACCTAAGCTAACCTCTGGGCTTAGAAATTTTCTTCGTTCTTTGAAGGGATTGAAGAATGCATGTCTTAAATGACATGTTGAAAATGGCTATTTCGCCGCTAAGTTTTATCCGAATTTGAATTTATATATATATATATATATATATATATATATATATAATGTGCATGTATGCGTTTATGTATATGAGAAGTATAGCAAATTCGTAAATACAGAGAAGATAACCCAAATGATTTTACCTAATTAATGTAAATTATTAATTTGATAAAAACGGAGATCTCGATGGATAAAATGCAGATCATTATAAAATATTGAGTGGAAGACTCAACACATAAACGTTTAAAATCCATAATTTATTTTAACAATGTAATTTTGCATTGTCTTTTTCAAATCGATGAGAAATAAGTAAATTCACGCAGAATATTAAAAAATGATGTTTTTAATTGAAGAAATGAAGCTTGTATTATTTAATCTCGAAATAAAATAAAAAAATGAATTAGATAAATCAGATCACACATATAACATAATACTGACAAAGAAATACATACATTTATCACATATACACAAAACAGATATGATGAGAAAATACACACACAAATTAAAATAGGAATAAATAGACGCAATAAAAGACACAGACGAGATATGTACACTAAATCACACAATTAGATAAAAATGTGTAGAATATATACACACAAATTAAAAGACTCAGATGGAAATAAACATTTACGAATTAAGCGCCCAGACATAAACGACTAAAAAGACAAATAGTGGAGAGACAAGCAAAAAATAAATCTCTTCAAAAAGTTTAAAATCTTCCTAAAATATTTCTTTAGAAACTCTTAAAATGTTTCATCAGAGAAAGTAATCTACAGAAGTTACAAATGTATAAATGAATATATAGAATTACGTAGAGTTAATGTAATAAAAACTATACAGTCACAAGTATTTAGCATTAAAGAATCAATAAAAAATTAATTAAATTATAAATTATCAGTTATAAAATAAATTAATAAAACTATTAAAAATTAAGAATAAAGTTTTAAATAAATTAATTAATTGACCAAATAAAAAAAAAATAATGAAGATGAATGCACTAATAATAATAATAATAATAATAATAATAATAATAATAATAATAATAATGGCCAATATCCAGAACGTGCCAATAAATCCAATGTTGACAAAGTTAATACTCATCGATGGTTACGTGCATCTGGATTAAAGTCTGAAACTGAAGGCTTTATTCTTGCAGCACAAGACCAAAGTCTTTTCACTAGAAACTTTCAGGCAAATATTATGCATAATAATATGGATCGAAAATGCAGGTTTTGTGATAAACACCAAGAAACAATAGACCACCTAATCTCAGGCTGTTCTGTGCTTGCCCCAAATGAATATAAAAATCGCCACGATAGAGTTGGGCAATATTTATATTGGGCAATGTGCAAACATTATGGAAAAGCATTATGGAAAAGCTGTAAACAAACACTGGTATGAACATCACCCAGCACCGGTTACAGAAATAGAAGATGTAACCATTCTATGGGATTACACCATCTACACTATCTACACAGACAGAAAAATTGAAGCAAACAGGCCAGACATTATTGTTAAAAACCAGAAGGAGAAAACTTGTCTATTAATTGATATGGCTTGTCCAGCGGATTGTAACATAGCAATCAAGGAATTTGAAAAACTGTCAAAATATAAAGACCTGGAAATTGAAATAGAAAAAATGTGGAAATTGAAAGCAAGAGTTGTGCCAGTGATAGTAGGTGCACTTGGAATGATAAAAAATGGAACAAAACAACACATTGAAAGAATCCCTGGAAATCCCAGCTTAAGAGATATACAAAAAATTGTCTTATTAAGTACAGCCCACACACTAAGGAAAACTTTATCTATGTAATGCTTGGGATGATAAGGAAGATAGAAAAACATGAAATGGAGTCATAACAACACGCCTCTACCTGCCTTAGGTCTCCCCGCAGACTTGGTTGGTAGTGTGACCAAAGCAGAAATCGAAATATGATGAAAAATGACATAATAATAATAATAATAATAATAATAATAATAATAATAATAATAAGAAGAAGAAGAAGAAGAAGAAGAAGAAGAAGAAGGAAAATACCAAAATTAGTAATTAGATATAAATGAATAAAAATATAAAGTTGATAGTAAAAGTAAAATAAAATGAAGAAAAAAAATAAATCGGAAAAGCAATTGGCGAAAACAAATGTCATCATCTATTAAAAACTGCAAAAAGTATTGGAGAATTACAAGAGAATATAATCCTAATGTAGAATGGTTTAAACGAGAACAAGACAGAATTAATGATAAATATGTAAAGGAATGAGAAACTATAACCAGTAATAATATTCGTTAAATTCCTACAAATCCCAGAAATAAAAATGCCAATAGATGACAAGATACTAAATTTTTGAATCTCTCAGTTGTCATTAATTCAGAAATGACTTGCACAAATTTTAGCAATGCTAATTAATAACCTAATGAAGTATAAGATTAAATAACTGAACGTATTACCTACTCTACTCCAAAATGGGTGAAACATTTAATCTGAAAGGTATATGTAAATAATATGTCTGTTTCTTCGCATATAAGTATATCTTGTCTGTCCAGACGAACTCTATTAATCGTTTCTCGATAAAAACAATATTCTTCTCTTGAAACAGAAAGGATGTCGTAAACGTTATTAAATAAAAAAAACACTATCCTGGAAAATTACAGGAAAACAAGTAGAAATCTTAGGAAACCCTCTATAGGTTATTCCTATGCTGTGTAAAGCTATTGAAATGGTGTCAAATTCTTGGTTTTCTAAACGTGTGGACATGTAAAATGTCTTCTCAGTGATAGTTTTCTTAAACACAGTATGGGAATAAAGAAAACCACATTATACTTAAATGCACAAAAGACACCACCGCGTCCATTCACTGAATATCCCACGGGGAATCTTTCTGCGAGGCTCTCTGTCACTCCTCCTTTTTGTCTGTCATTAATCTTTCTTTTACAATAATAGCTAGGAATACAAAATCGACACAAAATATTTAATTTCCAACTCTACATATATGCACTCAAAATATTTGCCTTAGACCTCAATTTGCAAATGTAACATTAAATAAATGTAGAATTACAGAAACACACTTCATACATCTAGATTTTCTCACAAACGTTAAGGAACAGAAAAAAAGAAGCCTATAAGTTCCTAGGAATTAGCAAAGAAGATGGGATAAAGCGTACCCAGACGAAAAAGAATGTAAGAAATTAATAATACAGACGTGTAGATCTGATTTTCTTGAAATCAGAAAGCAAAACATCAACCATAAATATTTTGAATGTACCTGTGGTGAAATACAGTTTCAAAAGCCTTAACTCGACTTTAACTGACATTAAGCAAATGGATAGCAAAACAAAAAAGCTTCTCACTTGTCACGCATGCATTTTTCCAAGGCTGATGTTGATTGTCTATATGTGTCCATCTCCGAAGATGCCAAGTGATTAGTTCAACTAGAAATCTTTTACAAAACTAAAACAATCAATTTTCAAAGATAGCTGGAAACTATGGAAGAATAGCTAACGATTTTTGTTAAAGATTATGGAAGAAATAATAAATCGTATTTAATAATAAAGAAAACCAACAAGTTCAAACTGGAATTTTAATTGAGTAAAGAAATTCAAGTAAAGCATAATAAACCTACTGCAACTGAAAAAAAAACATTTAAAAAGAAATCAAAAGCAAATGCAATAGACAGTATGCAGATAAGATAAACAACATCATAGTTATTATTTTACCCGTACCCAAATATCTGATACCGACAAAACTCGTAGCTATCAGTAGTTAAAGCTAGACTACAGGACGTCTTTTGAAACAACAGACCACTGTCCCACGTTGTGATTAGATCCCAGAAGTCTCGTCGTACAATTTTAATAGTCGTCTCTTTTAGCCATCCGGACACTGTTGTAGAATTGTGGGCTGAAAAAAATAAACACGGCACCCCAAAAAAAAAAAAAATGAAAAAGAAAAAGAAAAAATAATAAAATAAATGAACAAGTCGAACAGGCCTGTAAAGCTATGTAGAATGTCTTTATATAAAGAAAAAACAATGTTTTTCTTTTCCCGGGAATACAGTTGTTGAAAATGATATACAATCGTCGAAAATGATTTTTACAACGGAGAGAGAAAGTTCGCCAAAAGCATCAAAGCTTCTAATCTTCAAGTAAAATGTCTAAATGTCTAAGTTTCCTTAGCATTTAAATGTACTTCTAAAACAGATCTCTTCAAATATTCGCCAAAGTCTTTTCTCGTATTTCATTAAAAGTCTTTTCATTTTCTATAATCAGGATTGTCAATTTTCCTATGTGACTTCTAAAACAGCAAAGTTCTTTCGGGTCCTTATCGGAGTTTAACGGAGTTTGCCGAGGATGAACGAACGAAGAATCAGAAATTTCGATTTTCCCGTGATTAAAAAAAATAACAATAACGTTCTTTTGGGTTTCATTTCGATGGCGTATTATTCCAAATTAACTTCTTTGAGTTAATTTGCGGCAGGCTTCATTCCAAATTAACTCTTTAGCCATGGTGGGCGACCAGCCGTGGATCATGGCTCCCCGGCTGGGCCATTTTTTCCCCCAGTTGCTACATTTCGACTGATAGCAGCTCTAACTCAAAAACTGTCACACAACTCGACAAACTTCCACAGACTCTACTTTTCGTGTCGAGCATCTATTTTCATAACCAATTTCGATCCTCTCTGGGGATCCGGCCGGCTCAAAGCATTCGGCCAATGAAAATCAGTCTCCGCCCATGCCAATTCATATCGAACCGAATCCAGCTCGGTCACTTCGGACTGTTGGGCTAAATCACTCTGACACTTGTTTTGTCGACGCCTTTTCCGATTAGCGGAATCAACATTTCAAATCTAAGGGAAATCCATATTGAACATGAAAAGAGGCGAAAATCATGAAAGACGAGAAATGTATATTTATCCAAAATAACTTTATTTTATGCTCCCTTGTTTTTAGAAGCTCTTGATTGTATTAAATGTATTATTTTTTTCTCTTAGCTCCCATTGCGTGACGCAATAAAACACTAATAATATCACCAATATCAATTTCTCTCTCCGTTGTTTTAAACCAACCAAAGGAAAGTATCCCCGTGGAAGAAGGGCACGCATCACCGTGGGAGATAGTGTCATAATATCACTAGATAATATACAACTTATAGATTAATGAAAGTGAAAAGAACTCTCATGAACATCACATATACACGGTTAGAGAGTTTTATGAAACCTATCCGTCGTACTATAATGAACTCTTCTCTTAATTATAAATATCGGAAGACTGTCTCAAGTGGACGTTCGGCAATTGACGATTGTCAGAAGAGTTGAGCTGGTGTTTACTTGGCAGTCAGCCTGGCGTGTAATACTTTTAGTTGTTTTTGTAAATATATTTTTGTTACCCTAATACCCGAGTTGTGCTTTCTTTCGGACCTATTCTGGTCCACAACAGAGAAAAAGGAACTTTAACAATTGTGTGGGACTTTACAATACAGAGAGAGCGATCAAGCTTATGACCTTTTCATCGTGATCAGTAACGGCAGAAACAGAATTTACTTTCTTATTGACATGTCTGTCCCTACAGATTTTAATGTATCTTTTAAAATCATTAAAACGTACATTCCCGGTTAAAATCTTAAGAAAGATACAAAATGTTTAAAAAGTGAAAATATTGTTACTTTAATCGAAATATATTTGCAAAATATTGACATTTAATTAGAAAATTTGGATTGTCAACAAACTAGTGAAAATCTTATGCAAATACTTGATTAATTTAAAAAAATATTTAAGAAGTATTTCTTTAGTAGGCCATACAGATAGGACCATTTAAATAAAAACAGAAAATACCAAACAAATAAATCACAAAGTCAATTTAATATTTAGTATATACTCCGTTTTTAGTAATTATTTTTAAAATAATTTTTGGCTTTGATAATCATACACCTTTGCATAAAGATTCTTAGTATTCTCACCCAGGATTCATAAACGTCAGAAGAAGTTTCAAATTGCGATCTCTATTCATAAACATCCTTTGCCATCTATCTCCTAACATTCCCAATTGGGTTTTATATGGCAAGCAAGGTTTTCTAAACATAAAACATTCTGTAATTAACGAAGCCTATTTGAACAAATTAATGTAGTTAGCAGCTGTTTAAAAACATTTTACTTTCTGCAACTCAAGATTTCCACCGTACACAAATGAATCCCAGAGCATAACTGATCCACTTCCACAGTGTCGTAATGAGAAAAAAATCTTTTAGGACATCTTTTGCATGCCAGTAATGTTATAAAGCTTCTGGGCCATCAAAGTTGATTTTTTCTCGTCTGTAACCAATATTTTCTTCTGTTTATCTGTATCTCAATTTTAATAATCAGAAGTAAATTTTGAAAGGAAGGTTTTATGGCAAGGACGGAGACATAGACTCTGCAGCCGTTTCACTTTCTTAAGCTCTTCTTATTTAAATGTCGTCTAATTCTTCGATATCTGCATTTTTGTTTTAATCATATCACCCCGAGCAAGGCGGCAACGCCACTGAAGCGCAGGAGGCTACGTAAGAGTGAAAAGAATTGAGGAAAAAAATAAATAAATAAAAGAGTGAAAAGAATGGAGAAGAGAGAGCCGGAAACCACATTCTAAGCAGTGAACAAGGAATGAGCCTCTTCACCTGTTCAATAGACGTGGGGGGAGTGTGAACCGGGCGATAGTTTAGTTTATCTACTCCAATTGAGGAAAAAGAAAATAAAATAGTGAAAAGAATGGAGAATAGAAAGCCGGAAACTACATCCTAAGCAGGGAACAAGGGATGAGCCTCTTCACCTGTTCAATAGACGTGGGTGGAGTGTGAACCGGGCGATAGTTAGTCTATCTACTCGAATTGAGGAGAAAAAAATAAATAAAAGAGTGAAAAGAATGGAGAAGAGAAAGCCGGAAACCACATCCTAAGCAGGGAACAAGGAATGAGCCTCTTCACCTGTTCAATGGACGTTTTTAACATCTGCATTCGCTTATATATGATTTGATGTTTCCATTAGGGTGACTGCTTGATTTTTTGGAAGTATACACATTCAGAATTTTAATAAAGTTAGCAATTACTTTTTTGCTACGGCCCATTTTATTTGCAGAGGCTCGTTAAAATTTCACCCTTAGACGTTTTAAAGTCTGAAATTTAATGCTTGAAACAATTTTAGTAGATGTCTACACACCGGAAGGTATGAGCACATTGATTAGTTAAAAGATTTTTGTCCAGTACTTTTTTTTCACACATGATACTATCTTTATTATCAACAGTAAAAAAATACTTTTTCAATGTTTGTTTAATTTAATCAAATAAAAGCTTAACATTTTCACTTGGCTGTTGATAAATTAAAATCACAGTATCTTATATAATTCTCAACCTTTTTGTGTCTCGTCTGAAGATTTTAACGACGAGTGTATTAAAATACAATGATCTTGAAAGGGATATCTCGAAAATATAGTAGATGAGAACATAAACAATTCCAGTTGTAGTTGGAGCGCTCAGACAGATAGGAAATTGTTCTGATAGTCTCATTGAAAGTATTTTTGGGAGCCTATACTTTAAAAAATAAAACTAAATTGTATTCGCAAGTACAACACACACCTGCCGAAGAGCTTTATTTATGTAAACAAATGTGATCATAATATTTCCTCAAAGAATGCTCAGTGTAAATGTTACGATGCAATTGTCTAAATATACAAGAAAAATCAATCATGATGAACCCGTGTTGCTACTTATAACCTGTTTTTTCTTATTCCCACTTTCGCATGAAATAACAGTAATAACTATGGATACAAAGTAAAAAAGAAAATGCTTCATCATATATTTACAGGGATTATATCAAACCTTTCCTAAAGAGAGAATGAGTTGAAGTGAATCTTTAATTCTGTAAAATGTTTTAGTGATGACATCGGTATGGATTCCGGAGTGGAAAAATATGCAGCAGTAACATACGAGAAGGAGAAAATTACCAAAGAATACTCAGAAGTTTTATATTTTGTGACGAGGATTAGGGAACTGGATCATCGTGAAGCCTATAATGCATCAAAGTACATAGAATGCCGCATACCAAAATAAAGGAGAAAATAAGAAAAGAAAACTACAGGCTTGTAAGTTTGGTGCTAAACAGCGGGTTGACTTCTAACAACAGAATATTAGCAGTACACAATTTTTTGTGCGTTTTTCAACATTTTTAATTAGACCACAGCAGACATTAAGCGAATGGATGGAAAAAGTCAAAGCTTCTCACTTTCTACCGCATGCATCATCCTAAGACTGATGTTTCTCGTTTCTATGTGTCAGATCCAAAGAGTCAGATGAATTGTTCAACGAGGACTGTATAAAAATTTCACAAGAATCGGTCTACTAAGATACGACGAAGCTATTGAAAGCAGAATGATAAATTTCAAAGAATATGAAAAAATTTAAAAAATCGGTGATAATGAAAAGCAAGCAATTTAATGGAGACATTCAAGTGAGTAGATAAACCATAATACATTTAAACGGGCGACAAAGAAGATAAAAATAAATGTAAAAGCAAATTCAATATGTCAAATGCTGATACTTTTCATGGTTAATATTCCGCGCGTATGGAATGAGCTGATGTAGATAAAGGCCGTAATCAGCAATGGTTAGGGTTAAAAGTAGAAAATAAATGCTTCATTTATGTTGCACACGGCCAATGTTTGCCAACTAGAAATTACCTAGCACGAATACTAAACATTTATGTTAAGCCGAAATGTAAATTTTGTGATAAATATGCAGAAACAATTGACAATCTTGTAATTAGATGCATGGGCTTAACAACTGAATATATAAAACACGCAAGTAAATTTATAATACACACAGACAGAAAAATCAGATCTAAATCTTCCAGACCGCTGAGATCAAAGTAAAAAAAGTAACTTGACCCAAAGAAATGTTTGTTCAAAGCCATGCTACAGCAGTAGTGACTGGAACTAACCGGAGTTTATATCTGGTAAAGGTTTTCTGAAAAGATTAGGTTGATAAGTCCCAGAAACTTAATTGCTGTTTTCATCAATGACATATGGCTCATTAAATATAGGTGTTAATTAGTTCTAGTGATTTGACCAAAAGAGTTGTGACTTCATTACTAGCCTACAGCAAGTAAAGGGTTAGTTTTGAAATTTCTAGCTCTTGAAGAAGGCCAGAGAATATAACGACCAAAACATCGTGGAAATGGAAACAGAGTTGAGTAAAATAGAACGAACATTGTAAATAGTTTAAATACTTCCTCATCTCAGAATTATAGATAGAGACAACTGATATAAAGAACTGAATTGAGTTCTCAGAACAAAATTATGGCCATTAACAACCTTTATAATACATGTGGTTCAATAGTTTTATCATCTTGAATTAGTCTCTAAATAAACCCAGACGAATAGGTACTAAGAAAAGAAACTTTCTTAACATGCATCATCCAAAGGCTAACTCAGACCGTCTATAAAAAAGCTGGAAAAGGATTTATTCTGCTAGAACTTTTATACAAGACAAATATTGGCTTATTAACATACATGAAGACAGCAAACTACTAGATAAATAAAATTAATCAAACACCACAAAAAGATAAATAAAACTATTATTCGATCGTGAAAGAATGTTGCCAATACAAACGAGATCTGTATTTAATATATTCTGTAGAAAATAAAAGCAGAACATCAGGCTGCTGAAGTAAAAAATATGAAAAACAAAATGGATTATAAAGATCTTGGACAGATGAAACAACGCTCGTAAGACAAACTTCTGCATAACCTACATCCAGAACTGTGTTCATAAAGTAATATTTATGGATGGTTGCAAGCATCAAGATCAAACGCTGAAACGGAAGGATTTATCCTTGCAGCAAAGCCCCAAAAACTTTTCAGTATGTACTTTCAGACAAATATTATACATAGTAATTTGGATCCACAATGCAGGTTTCTTTACCATTTAATCTTAGTATTTTCTGTAATTATGTTAAAATGAATATAAATATCCTCACCGTAGAGTGGGATTTTATTTTCAGGAGACAATATACAAACACTTTGAAAAAGATGTTAAACAAACTGTTATGAACCCTACCTAGCAGCTGTTACACACATGGACGACATCATTATTCCATGGGATCACACCATTTTCACAGACAGGAAGATTGATGCAAATGGGCTACACGTAATTGTCAAAATCTAAAAAAATGTTGCCTCCTAATTGATATGACTTGCTCAGCAGATTGTATTGTAGCAAAAATGATTTTGAAAATTATCGAAGTGTAAAGGCCTAGAAAATGTGGAAATTGAAACATGACTAGTACCATTAATAGAAGGTGTGCTCAGAATGATAAAAAGAAATTCAGCAACACACTGAAAATATGTGAAAGTTGCAGCTTAAGAGACAAAGAAAGATGTCTTCATAAGTACAACTCACAAACTAAAAAGAATTCTCTTCATGTAACAGTAGTGATGTTCAGAGGGTTAAAAAAACAAATCATGAAATTTAGTCATAACAACACATGAGTAAACTTTGTAAGTCTCCTTGCACACTTGTTTGGTAGTGTGATCATAACAGAAATGAAAATATAATAATAATAATAATAATAATAATAATAATAAGAAGAAGAAGAAGAAGAAGAAGAAGAATAGCTGATGTATATTTTTGTACTGTCTTGCAAGCTTTTACACATGTTGCCATTTTGCATAGGTTTAAATCGTTCTCTCTCTCTCTCTTTGTCTGAAATTTTGGAGTCATAATAATAATAATAATAATAATAATAATAATAATAAGAAGAAGAAGAAGAAGAAGAAGAAGAATAGCTGATGTATATTTTTGTACTGTCTTGCAAGCTTTTACACATGTTGCCATTTTGCATAGGTTTAAATCGTTCTCTCTCTCTCTCTTTGTCTGAAATTTTGGAGTCAACAAAACCTTGTCTAACACATTTACGACATATGGTTCTTGACAATTCGAAATTTGAAGAAAAAAAATTTGATATACAAATCTATTTGGTTGAATTGTTTAGATGAATGCCTATGTTCTCTCTCTCTCTCTCTCTCTCTCTCTCTATCTATCTATCTATCTATCTTTCTCTCACACATTATATATATACAGTTTTATATATTACTTATATATTACTTATATATTATATATGTGCGGTACTTATTTGAAAGCGCTCAATATCGGTGATACAGCTGACAGGTTAATTTAGATAGGTGTGAGTTTGTGATCCTGGGTTTCACGGTTTTGCGATCGTCAGACAAACTGATTAAGTTTTAAAAAAATATTGGCTATATATAGGGCTGTGTATATTGGTGTATATTTGTGAAAGTGGACACCAATATACGCAGCCCAACATATAGCCAATTTTTTAAAAAATGAATCAGTTTGTCTGATCGTCAATTTCGTCAATTAAATCGCTATTGGCGTTAAACACGGCCTCCATATTACCCACTCATAATAATCAAGGGTGTTGCAGTCTAGGGAGTTATGTGGCCACATGTAAAGATGATGGGGCAGCAGAAATTGTTTGACAGCGATTACTGGGGTATCCTGCGTGTGTGACATGTTGCAAACTTCTTTTGCCAGATATGGGTGTTTTCCAGCAGTTGCCTTCTTGAGCCAGGGCAGCTCTATCTCCTCAAGACACTTAATGTAGGACCCCATTTTGAGTTTGATGACCTCACTAACAAATTTTTGTGTTCCTTTCTCGGAACAATCAGAGTGAGTTTTTCGAGCTTCTGTTACTTTGGAATCATTAGTAGATTCTGCAAACTCTTTCCGAATCCTCTGCTTTGTCCACATATTGACATTCTAAAGTGTTTAGATTACCATTTCTACACGTAGACATTAGAAATAAGAACAACCACATAGTCACTGATACCTAGGAAAAACCTACAGACACCCAAAAATCTCTTCGTCTTAATAGCCATCACACCATAAACTGCCTAATATCTATCTTCTAATCCTTGGCACGTAGAGTTTGCACTCTAGTGGCCGACGAAACCTTTGAAAAGCCCGCCTCGAAAAACCATATGAAACTCTACAAAGAGGAGTCTACATCATGAGACTTATAGACAAATGTTGTAAACTAGCAGAAAAATATCTCTAGACGAACTACAAAATCGAAAGAACCTCAATATCAAACAGACTAGCATAAACGATATTCTCAACATAAAACAGGAACGAACAAGAATTATTCACTGAAATTTGAAAGAATTTAACCAACTAAACAAAAATGATAAAATGAGAAACATTAAAAACTACTAAAATAATTAAGAGTAATCGCCAACCAAAAACCTGAAACACATATAAACCTCATTCAAATTTAACCAACACGATAAAGTTGGTGACAAAATTTAACAAAAGAAGATGTGGAGTTTGTGATAACATTATATAAGGAAATATCAACACTTTTCAAAACCCCACAATGATATTCACAATAAACAAATTTGGACTGCAAATTCAAAGTGTCGTATATGTACTCAAGTGCACGAAATGTAATAAATCTTATACTCGTATCAGTCATGCACTAAGCAACAAAGTTTTCTTTCGCAAAAGCAATATCAAATTATCAGACAACATAATACATCTTCCATTGCAATCAAGGCAAATTCAAAATAATGACTTTATATCAAAAAGACAATTATTCATACCTCTAAATACAAGAAAAAACATTATAAACAAATTTAAACCAGCACTTAATAGATCATAACCCCCAACGCACACCCAGAAACACAACACACGCTCAAAATGACCAGATACACTAATTAGACCATGTGTGTTCGCACAGCCTCGCACACACACAAACAAGTTGAACATATACGAGCAAGAAGGAATGCAGTGACATACACAAAGTCTTGCACGACATAGGAAGTGCATAATTATGTGTATATATCTATGTGGGTGACGATGTATACATAAATGAAAAAATTAAGAAAAAACTTTCCCCAACTTGATATTTGACACACCCTAAATTATTTTATTACACCTTAGAGCGGAAATTCCCTCAAAAGCATAAGAAAATGTGAACAAGACGATGACAGACAACCACTCTCTGCCTGATGAATGGAAACACGTGTAGCATAACATAAAAAGTAAAAATAAGATGCAATATATTCTGTAAAAGAACACTTCCGGGGTCTCTCTTTATTTAAAATGGAAACTTTTCTCTCGTTAGAATCACTGCATCTCCATTATATATATATATATATATGACTCTGTCTTGAAGGCTGTCAAAATGCGTTGAGTAAAATAAAGGAAGGTAAAGAAGTTTTTTGGTATTAACTATTTATTAAACATTAATATTTCGAGATCAAAATCTCATCTTCAGAATGGCAGAGAAGTGTGTGTCTGTACGAGTATGTTCCTGGCCTTTCAAAGAATGGCCATTCCTGGCTGGCTGTCTGCTGCTGCTGATGTCATTAATTTTACTTTTACTGTGTGTGTGTGTGTGTGTGTGTGTGTGTGTGTGTGTGTGTGTGTGTGGTATATATGGTGTGATTTATAGTTGGGGCCTTTTTGGTCTGATGATATCAGTCTGCTTATATGTGTGGCTTATCTAAGTGTGACCTGACCGTTGTTTTGATTTTTGACCGGGTTGAAGAGGATCTATTTCATTATAGTTGTTTTATTTATCTGCTTTATCTGGTGGTGTGTGCGTGTCCGTGACTGTGTCCTGTGTGCGTAGATATTGCAATTTATTCTACTTAATTTTGTGTGTGTGTGTGTGTGTGTGTGTGTGTGTGTGCGCGCGCGCGCGCGTTTCGGTGTGCGGTGTGTTACAGGCACCTCGACTACTTTGCCAGTTGTGGAGAGCATAGCGTAAACTTATTTGTTTATTTTTTATTTTTTATCCTATAGGATTGTTATTATTATTATTATTTATTATCCTCTCTAATAAACAATTTAATGAAAAGGCTTTATGAATGATTTTTAAATATTTTAATATTCAGCGTAGGCACCAAGTCTCTATGCCGAAATATTGGAGGTACCCAAATGCGTGTATTTGTTTAGAGTACGCACATACACATACACACACACACACACATATATATATACTCACATATACACACACACATGCACATATGAGCGCACGCGTTCCGTCATGAGCTGTGTAGGCATGTTTATTGTACGTATGTTTATATGTATGCGTTAAACTGTGATATTGTTGTGGTCAGTATGTGTCATGTGCCTGTTAGCATTGCTTATTCTGTTATTTAGTCTAGATTAAGCTCTTGTCGATTGTTGATCTGTGGGTGAAGTTTAATTATTATTAGGGACACTTTTATGCGCAGGTTCCCTAGGTTCCGCACTCTAGCTTCGATGTTGACGATTATGTTCTTGTTAGTATTTTTGCATTTTTAAAATATTTATGGATGGACGACGCTTGTGTGTGTATATGTTCTTTTATTCTAATGTGCAACGATCTAGTGGTGCTATGCCAACATAGTGGTGCTAGTGGTGCTATGCCAACATAGAATTCCTCGCATTTGGCTCATTGTATGCGGTACACGACATATACCTGGTGGCATATGCTGGTGCCCGCAATAGGCCAATTGGCCAGTGTGCATGTGGTGTTGTTGCTTGTTTTGTCGCTGGAGTTGAGGTGTCTGCGAAGAGTGGGGCTGTAGTGGGCCAGCTGTATATCCAAACTCTTCTCTGCGGATAGCTCTACGTATTTTTGCTGTTATATTTTCACTGAAGTGTTGTAGTCTCAGGAAGCATGTGTTGGAGAGGCTGTGACGCCTTGGGCTTTTACTACCTTTCCGTTTTAGGCGACCCACAAAGAACTGCGTGTTACCGTTTGTCATCAGTATTTCTTTCAAATGTGCTATGTGCGTGTTACCGTCTTCTTCTTTGCTGCACTTATTTCAGATACGTGTGAGCTCGTTTTTAATGTAACCAGTCTTAAGACTGAGAGGGACGGCTGAATAGTAGTAGACAAACATATCCCTGCTGGCAGGCGTTTTGTAGAAATCGGTGCGAATGTCGCCTCTTTCCGATACTTTTAGCCTGAAGTCCAGCAGTGATAGGCATCCACTGCCACCGGTGTGTTCAATTGTGAATTTTATTTTGCCGTCCATATTGTTGAACGTTGATTCTATTCGCCTCATCACGAGGTGAGGATGAGTATATAATCAATGTATCTCGTTAATAAGTTGTATGAATGGCAGATGCTGACAGCGCGACGTTCCAATTGGTTCATATATGCGAGGGCAAGCAGTCCCGATACGCTGGACCCCATCGGAAGGCCGGTGGTCTGTTTATAGGTGCGTCCTTTGAACGTAAAGTAGGTGTTGTCTATTATAGTCCTCAGAAGTAGGTGAATGTCTGCTGGGGTGAGATTGTACCGGTGTAGGCTTGAAGTGGTGTCATATATATATATATATATATATATATATGTCACCACTTCAAGCCTGCACCGGTACAATCTCACCCCAGCAGACATTCACCTATATATATATATATATATATATATATATATATATATATAAAATTTCCTATATTTATCTGACCCAACAGTGTCTAGAAAAAAAACTCTATCTGAATTGATGTGATGTTTACACTGGATTGGCGACAAGAGGTCTTAATATTTATAATTGTTGTCTCGATCTCTGACTGTCTCTCTCTCTCTCTCTCTCTCTCTCTCTCTCTCGTTCTCTCTTTCTATCACACACACACACACATACACACACACATACACACTCATACACTCACACGCATAACCATGCGCAGAAAATGAATCGGATATTACTCAAGCGGACACTTCATTTATATCTATTGGCTCTTGTCATTGACTCATATCTTTTTCATGCCCAGTGTCAAAAAAAATTTCATTGTGCGTATATCACTATCATATACCTGTTTGTCTTCCGTTCTCTTTCACTTCTGTACTGGTGCTACTAATGAATTAAACAACAAAAATAACATTAAGAAGAAAGTTAATAAAATGCTAGAAAAAACGATAACAACTATTGGAACAGACGTACCTATTTTCTTTAAAAATTATTTCCGTGATTGATTTTATGAATGGATGCCTTAAGCAGTAGTCGTCTCGTTTACTGAGTGTCGAATGTTTCCTCATAGAAAAACAGGTAATGTAACATGGTGGTGATTCCATTGGTGAAAGAGAACAGGTATATGATAATGTAGTATCTTCTACCAAAATCACATGAAATCCAAAAGTATACGCACAATGATTAAGTCAGACTTATAGAATTGTATGTTTGACACTAGGCATGAAAAAGATATGAGAGAAAGAGATCTTATTAGTTTAAAATCCATTTCCTGCTCTTGATTGGAAGTTACAAGATTAGATGCCAATTTGACACTATAGAGTCTATTAGACTGACTCTCATCAGCTTAAATAATGAGGCGTTGAATCAGAATTAATCCAAGAATAGTTCTGGAGAGACAACTGCATTCATACAAAAAGAAAAAAAGAGTGAACGTCTAAGACTACTTCTGCTACGCAGTATGTCAAAGTAGATTAAATTTTTAAAATTAAATCAGCTTATGAAAAATAATGTATACCTGTATAACAAACCTAGTTATACACCTATCTAAAGCCACAGTTCTATTTTTTATATAATCTTAAACTGTAGACTTTCAGGAATAAACGCTAACATATCGTCAGTTGGTCTAGAGTAGCGAAAGCCATATTCTTCTGTCTGCGAGTTTAGAAGATTAACGATTTCTATTTGATTAGGGCTTCAAGTACGTTGCTAAGAAGAGATGAAATACTGTTTTTCATTACAGCACATTGTGTAAATTGTGCTTTACATAGCGATATTATTTTCTTTGAGATTAGAATTCAGTCATTTTAGTTCCATACATGATACAAGTTTTGGCAATCATGTCTATTTCGTCCATGACTAAGCAACATATTTTCCAGTAGAAGTTACCTGTTCCTTTTCGCTGTAGACTGTTTGTCAACCAAGGTTATATAACCCAGCTATCTTACTATTCAACCCTTAGGTGGAGGGAAAATACTGATATAAAACATTGACGAAGCTTGTAATAATATTCTTGTATAAAGAATAGTGGTGCGATTTAAAGTATCACAATTAGACTAAATATAGTTTCACGATTCTTTTTTTATATTAACTGTTGATTCAATAATTTGCAAAAAGAATAAGTGCAAATTGAACACGTCTAACCACAGGTAAAGTCACTTTTTTCGGCTAATCACTATTATGCCTCCTTTTAACACTCACATACAAAAATATATCGGAAACGATGTGATCTTTAATGAACGTTTCAAGAAAAAATAGCAAAAAGTAATGTACATGATGACGAATGTTAGATTCATTAAATTTTAACTCACTTTGAAGTTGCTCTTCAATGGCAGGTGGTGGGTATCGCCTGATTTTAAATTGGATCTTTTCCAGGGTTTCTTTGCTACTTAAATATATATCTATTGAAAATCATGCCCCCCCACACTAATCTCATTGTAGCCTGGAACTGTTCAAAAAGATTAGCATGTATTTATTCTTGGTATGTATATGAATGTTTTCAGCAAGTACGGTAATTTGAATTCTGATATTGATGTTTCCTTCACAAATGACTTGAATATTTTTGTGTATTCAGCATCACAGTAAACTAGTGAAGTAATACTCGCAAATTAATACGTAAATGATTTTGTAGTAGTAATGGATCAACTGAAAAACGGGGCCAAACCTTATAATAAAGAAGCCATTAATCAAAATTAAATTAGACCAGGAACCGTTTATTTAAATATCTGCATGATATACAATTAAAATTTTGAACATGTAAAGTCTTCAAAAATTAACTACTCAAAACTTTCCTTTTCATTATTTCACATCGAGCATTTTTCACAAAACCGATCCCTGACAAATAACTGTTTTAATATATATATATATATATATATATATATATATATATATATATATGTGTGTGTGTGTGTGTGTGTGTGTGTGTGTGTGTGGTTTGATGAATAACTTGTCGGCCTAAATTATGCAAAAAATAACCTTGACATCTCATTTTAACATATATTTACTGAGTATTTATATCACCTACAATCGTTTATAAAAGTAGATCTTGAAAAAACCAATAGCTTAGAATTTAGATACTTGGAAACGGATTTGGTGCCATGAGTGGAATCCGTACTCTTTTGGGGTTTACCTCTAAGCTAGGATTAATAGAGTTTCAAACTATTCTGAAGAGATCTTTCTCACGTGCCTCAACTACATGAATTAAAGCGGGCTACTTGATTACCGATTTGTTCTGACCATTTTAGTTTTGAATTAGAATAAATAGAAACGCTGGTTGTCGTTAACAGTTTTGCTCGTACTTTTCACTTCTGGAATTCTCTATCAATTTATCGCTTCTCTCCCACATATAATTCTTAAAAAAGTAAATAAAACATCAGTCACCATCTCCTATAATCATAAAATCAGTTCCTTTAGTGTCTTTTGCCTATTTCTCTTCACTAAGGTTTTCTCATTCTCTTTCAATCCATGTAAACACTTGCGTCCAAGGGTCATTATCACACTGCTTTTGTTGAAATGACAAACAAAAAACAATGTTGCTGTGTAGCAAAATATGGATATTGTTGCTGAAAAGCAAATAATTTCCCACTCGCCTATGAGAAAATCCTCCTCAAATGAAACGACTGAAATGTTTGATTTGTATAACATAGCGAATAAGTTCAATCATATAAATTGGTTGTGAGCGCTGGTTGCTTTAACGATTGACCTTTACATAAAAGAGAAACTAGGATCTTTTGACTGATGGTTGCGCGTAATTAGTTTTAGAAATAATAAAAGTGATTGTGTCATATTTAGCTCAGTTCATACTGTCACAACACAAAGATTTACCACCGGCATAATAGAAGACGTAGATGTCAAGACACTGATCACACTTTAGAAAACAAAATTCACAATCCAGGAAAAAATGAGAAAAATATTAAAATATTCAGTGTTCACAAGACAAAAAGAAAGAGAAATTGCATTAAATCGTTGAATGGTTCGTTTTATGCCACACAGACCTACGGTTGTTAGAAATATTTCATTGAACGAAAAAAAAAAAACAGAAGAAGTCTATGTTCCACTACACCGTGTCTGTCAAATTAATTTAGGACCATGGAGTTTTATTCAACTTGATTACATATGCCCAAAGCGAGGCACACTATTTTCCTGACATAGAATGTCACAAAATTATCCATGCGGCTTAATTAATGTATATCGATAGATGCCAACAATATAATGACTACCCAACAATATTAAGAAATTAGTGAATAATATTTAACAAGATTTTTATTTTCTAATCTTTATTTCATTGTTATATTTTTCAATAAAGAAAACTTGCAGCATTCCATTTGATTGGAAAATGGTGCTATCTGTTCATCTTTCGCTCATAAAAATTTTCGTGGGGAAATGATATAATGAAATAGCGATGTTATCATAAATAACTTGTTCTACTTATGAGGAAAGAAATGTTTACAATATTTTTTTGCGTCATTCTCAATCCCGGTGGGAGTAGCACCTTAACCATAACTTTCTGTCAGACCCTCAAAATTTGGCGCTATTTATAGTTTAATACAACCATTTAGTCTAGTGTGGCAAAGTGAATACCATGAAGTCTTCTTAAAATTAACAAAACCTTATTGCTGAATAATCAAAATTCTACAATTAAAAATACAATACCTAACAGCTCCAAGCAGGGCCCTTCGTGGTGGGGTAATTATTAGCATGCTTGTCTAGCTACAATCATTACAATTGCTTAGAAAGTCCCATCCTTACCGAGTGCCCCATACATTCGGCCTTGTGCCCCATCTAAGCTACGCTTAGAAAATCAACATAACAGCTCCAAGCATGACATGAAACTTCATGCGGTTGTCTAAAAACAACTTCTGCAGCTTTGGTCAGTGATAAAATATCCCATGAGCCCTGCTGATGTAATATTAAATTTATACGAATTATCAATTTCTCCGAATATCTGTTAAAATTAGATTGCTTTTTTCGTTTTTATTTTAGAGATTGAATCTTAATTATGAGGCTAGAATCTCTCCTGTCGTAAATTCAATCAATGAATATCGAAAAGAATTCAAATTAATTATGCTAAGGATAAATTAAAATATATCAAGTTGGCATTTTAACGGCTAATATTAAGAATTAGCAAGAATTAATTTTTATGTTATGCGAGTTGACTTATAATTTTCTAGAGATTTCCTTTGGAAAAATATTTTCCGCAAATCATTTCCTCTCCGCCAGTTAATCCAAGATATTTACATTATCATTCACATCTGCAAATAAAACAATCGACGAGCTTTTCTCCTGCATTTAACCGTTCAATTAAAAATAATAATCTGTTCTAGATAATCATTCAGGTTGTTCATCTAAACATTAAAATAAAACAAGATTTCACAAAAACATCTAGAAATACCAAGGTGTAGGTTTATTCTGTAAAATCAGCATTGGCTTCAACAACGGCCTCCAGATGATTTCAACATCTACTTTTCTTTTATACGGCCTATTTGTGTAAGTTGGGGAATGATGCCGTAATTTCTGACTTAAGTTCATCCTTGGTGTTAAAACGGAATTTGGTTGGCTTCTTGTTCAACTGTGCCCCACAGAAATGTAACAAGTTGGTTGCAGTATGGGAAGATATGTGTCCATATGTATGGGTAAATATGATCGCAGAAATAGTCTGACTGTCACGACTGGGTTATCTTGCTTGTGTTGCATGATGCAGACTCCTGTTGCTAGACATAAGGTCTTCCAATAGACGCCTTCTTGAACCAGGGTAGCAATATGGTGTAGACCATAATGTTGAGTCTGAACCCATGTGGCATGATGAATACAAGCACAATGTCAACATGGAGATTTATCCCTCCAAAACCCTACGTAATTTAACCACCGCACATTACACACACACACACACACACACACACACACACACACACACACACACATATATATATATATATATATATATATATATATATATATATATGTGGTGTGTGTGAGTATGTGTGTGGTGTGTCTCTGTCTCTCTGTCTGCTTGTCCGTCTTTTAAATCATGTATATATGAATTTTCCTTACTGCAATAGGAATCTGAAAGCTTCGCGCTCTAAGCAATCCTTCAGGTACTATATGGGATAGTTTATCATAACACTCGTGTGGTTGATGGCTACGAGATGTACGACTAATGTGGATATACTTCTTTTAATATATATCTTAGCTTCTTTCTTTTACACTGAAGCCTATATATATATATATATATATATATATATATATATATATATATATATATATCATTCAGTAATGAATTAGAACACTTTTGGTTACTGGCGTATGTATATCATGGTATATCACCGATTGTTAATAATTCAGTCAGATCTTAATCTTGGCTAAAAGCAATCGAATGTCTAACCATACTGATGCGGATGGCTATATATATATATATATATATATATATATATATATTATACCTTTTCTTGAGTTGATATCATCAAGGAACTCTACGTCTTTTAATTTTGTTTATAAAGTATTCCATCTTTTTATAAGTGTGCATGTTTAATTTGTTTTGTTTTTATTAGTTTGTTATGATGAAGAAGTCATCGTCTTTTTAAAGGCATATATCATTTTCATCGAAATATATTTTACAATGTTCATGTAATAAATGTATGCATATGTGCTCTCAGTTTTCTGACGCATCAAACTTTCCATTGTAGCGTCGACAGATACTTATTTATTTTGTCTAGCATCTTCTTCGTCGAATAAATTTTTTTTTTACATGTATATTGAATTAATACGAAAAAAAGTGTCACTTAACTGAATTGCGTCATTTTCCTCATACCGACTTTGAAGTTTCGTGAGCATATCAGCAGTCGTTTACTCCTCAGAGTTTGTCCGGTTTATCAGCTTATATTTTTTTGAGTACCGTTGATTAATTGATATTATTTGTTAGTTATGAGTGTAATTCCGTGAGTGTGTAAATTTCTTTAAATAGAGCTTGATTGTCACTGATTATTATCTTGTGGTGTGTTGACCGCTTGGCTTAAGGGTGAAAGCTGTGTGCTTGTATGTATGTTCAGTTGTGCAGGCGGGTATGTGTATGTGCCCAATCGCGAGTCTGCAGGCAAACGTTTGAGTGTGTATTTGCGTCTGAGTGCATGTTTCACCTACGTGTGCTTAGACATTCACACCTTCCGCATGTTTGTGAGGATTAATTTCTTTAATGGTAATTGGAGCATTTTATGAAGATGAATTGACTGATTGTATTTTTGCAGTGTTTAGTGCGCTGCTTTGTTTTTTAATTCATTTTCTCTTATTTGTATTATTATAATTATTATTTAATTTGTGTATAATTATACTAAATATATGAGATATCAGTGTTATCTTTTTGCATAATTTAGGTCACAAATTATTCATCAAACCATATATATATATATATATATATATATATATATATATATATTAAAACAGTTATTTGACAGAACGGTTTTATGAAAAATGCTCGATGTGCAATAATGAAAAGGAAAGTTTTGAGTAGTTAATTTTTTAAGACTTTACAGGTTCAAAGTTTTAATTGTGTATCATGCAGATATTTAAATAAACGGTTCCTGGTCTAATTTAAGTTTGATTAATAACTTCTTTTATTATAAGATTTGGCCCTGTTTTTCAGTTGATCCATTACTACTACAAAATCATTTACGTATTAATTTGCGAGTATTACTTCACTAGTTTACTGTGATGCTGAATACACAACAATATTCAAGTCATTTGTGAAGGAAACATCAATATCAGAATTCAAATTACCGTATTTGCTGAAAAACATTCATATACATACCAAGAATAAATACATGCTAATCTTTTTACATCAAATTGAACAGTTCCAGGCTACAATGAGATTAGTGTGGGGGCATGATTTTCAATAGATATATATTTAAGTAGCAAAGAAACCCTGGAAAAAATCCAATTTAAAATCAGGAGATACCCACCACCTGCCATTGAAGAGCAACTTCAAAGTGAGTTAAAATTTAATGAATCTGACATTCGTCATCATGTACATTACTTTTTGCTATTTTTCATGAAACGTTCATTAAAGATCACATCTTTTCCGATATAGTCTCCAAATATTTATTGTATTTTTGTATGTGAGTGTTAAAAGGAGGCATAATAGTGATTAGCCGAAAAAAGTGATTCTACCTGAGGTTAGACGTGTTCAATTTGCACTTATTCGTTTTGCAAATTGTTGAATCAACAGTTAATATAAAAAAAAAATCGTGAAAAGATTTTTAGTCTAATTGTGATCCTTTAATTCGAACCACTATTTTTAATACAAGAATATTATTACAAGCTTTGTCAATCTTGTACATCAGTATTTCTCCCTCCACCTAAGGGTTGAATAGTAAGATAGCTGGGTTATATAACCTTGGTTGACAACCAGTCTATAGCAAATAGAAACAGGTAACATCTACTGGAAAATTTGTTGCTTAGTCATGGACGAAATAGACATGATTGCCAAAACTTGTATTATGTATGGAACTAAAATGACTGAATTCTAATCTCAAAGAAAATAATATCGCTATGTAAAGCACAATTTACACAATGTGCTGTAATGAAAAACAGTATTTCACCACTTCTTAGCAACGTACTTGAAGACCTAATCAAATAGAAATCGTTAATCTTCTAAACTCGCAGACAGAAGAATATGGCTTTCGCTACTCTAGACCAACTGACGATATGTTAGCGTTTATTGCTGAAATGTTACAGATTTAGATTATATAAAAAATAGAACGGTGGCTTTAGCTAGGTGTATAACTAGGTTTGTTATACAGGTATACATTACTTTTCATGAGCTGATTTAATTTGATCTACTTTGACATATTGCGTAGCAGAAGTAGTCTTAGATGTTCACTCTTTTTTTCTTTTTGTATGAATGCAGTTGTCTCTCCAGAACTATTCTTGGATTAATTCTGATTCAACGCCTCATTATTTAAGCTGATGAGAGTCAGTCTAATAGACTCTATAGTGTCAAATTGGCATCTAATGTTGTAAGTGACTTCCAATCAAGAGCAGGAAATGGATTTTCAATTTGAACGCCATCGAAACTAATAAGATCTCCTTCTCTTAGGTTAGAAAAGCAGTTTAAAACCCCATCAGCCTGACTAATTCATAACCCCGAGAAAGCTACTAATGGTACCTTCTCTGTCTCACGATTCTATGTGGCATGATTATAATGAATCAAGTCCTAATTATACTTTTAAAAAGATGATACAATTTTAAGTTGTATGCGATAAAATGATTCATTCAATCAAATCCTAATTATACTTTTAAGAAAGATGATACAAGTTTAAGTGGCATCAGGTAGAATGATTATATTGAATCAAGTCCTAATTATACTTGGAAGAAAGATGATACACTGGGTCGCACCAAATTATTTACCTCGTCAGAATCCATTTTGCACGTTGATTAGTTTGTAACATTTCGACATTTATAGAATTTTTTACCACCTATGTATGTCAATTATGCTTCTTTTTTATGAGCCTTTTCCTTTCAGGATGTAGGCAATCATAGCTTTCCACATCTCCTTATTCCTGGTGGCTCTTAGCACCCTTTCTTCTGTTGCACCAACCAACCCTCGTTCCTTCATCCACCTGATCAGGCCCCTTCAAATATGTTATCCGCTGCTTTCCTCCGTCTGTTTTTCCATCTATCTGGCCTATTAGCATCAGGTTATCCAAGCCGCCCCTACTCATTGCAAGTCCCAGGAAATTTAGCTGTCTCTTCTGATTCTTAATATTAACATCCTTTCCAAACCTCATCATTGCTCATATGTTCTGCTCATGATATCCGCTACATCCTTCTGTAGAACCACATTTCAGTTTTTCCTTCATCTTCGAAGATATTGTCCAACATTCACTGCCATATTGAAGAACGGACATCACATAGCAATCCCTTACTCTGCTCTTTCTTTCTAGCGAAATTGTTCTGTTTCTTAATACTATACTCAACTTCTGGAATGCTTCCTTTGGCATGCCAATTCGCCTTCAGATATCTGTGTCGCACTTTCCGTATTCTGTTAGAACCCTTTATCTCGAATTTGGTAAAATCTAAAAAAGGAATCTACAATTGTATCTGTCCTGAACTAGCATCTCAGGTTAGTTACTTTTCAACTGCCCTGACGTAGATTTCTTGTGCATGTTTAATTAAAATTTTCATGGAATTCGTTGGAATGTGATCCATCTTCTGTATTACGAATTAAGGAATTCAAGTGTAACATATGTTGGCCGGCAATTTTTCAGCATTCGTTTTTGCTGTAGCCAGATTTAACCGTAAATTATATTGGGATATTTGTTTTTTGTCCAACGTTCTCCACTCTGGGAATTTCTTCCGGCTTTCTGATTTTCTGTTAAATACTATTTTTTAAAAAAATTAAATTCTTTCTAAGCATTTAAAAATTTAACTAATTGCTAAGGCAAGCAAAGCTACTAAAATCAATGCCACTGATTATGAATGATATTAGAAAAATTAAAAAAAAAACATTATTATAAAGCGAGATCGATAAAAGAAGCCATATTAAAAAGACAAAAGGTAAGGATTAGCATTCCATTTATATTTTTGAAAATCAAAGTTGACGGGAAAGTAAGAACGTAGAAAATAGATTCTCAATACCGAAGTGTGAGCAAAGAAACTTTTAGCATAAAACTTACGGATATATCTGGAAATTTCAGCTGTAAATTAATGTGACCCTTCTACCAAAATATTACGACGCTTGAAGGCATGAATTATCGTTGATATAAAAGAATGTTCATCAGAATAATTATCATTAAGTTATTTATAAAAACGGCGAAGTGAACTTACGTTACGGTGATGGGAAAATAAAGCAATCCGAGATGCCAAGTCGGAATCAATGGAGATTCATTTCAGATTTTATAAAGAATGAATAAATATAATAAGGAGACTATATTCAATGCCTGGAGGAATTTGTAGACTTATAAAGATGCAAGATAAATTCAAGCACCAACAGTAGTATAGCATGTGACAGTGAAGCAAGATTCCTAGCAATTGATTCAATATAATCTTTCCATTTCTTGTAAGTGGAAAATGTTTAGCTCAGATGAACGCAACGCATTACTAACATGGATAGAGGCTTGTTTCAGATGATTAATGGAGATATTTCCTATTTTGAACCGGTAAAATTAAGAAAACATTATGTACCCCATTTAACAACAGATTGTAAGTCATACTTTAAATCAGCAGTCAATGTGTCCCTTATTAAACTAATTAGACCAACTATTAAAACAAGAGAACTAGTTGTGAAATCAGCTTGGATACAGAGTTGAGAATTGATTTCCTCAGTTTCCATAGATGAAAATCAGGGGGTAACGTTAATGGTCATTCACTGTTGTGTTGTATTCTTTCATATCACCTGACATTTCAATGATGTTTTCTCATTCATGTTTTCTCTCAGTAACCCTTTGCACTCTTCGTGGCATTATCGCAATGCCTCAAGTGAAATAATAAAAAAAAACAGTCTACACTGTTCTTTTACTATTGTTCTATGGATTCGTTGATTAACATATACCTTACACTATTTGAATAGAGCAAAACATGAGAGTAGTTTACCCATGAGAATTAAACACACTTGTAAATTTTAAGAATTGAAGGGGAGTAACTAAGACATCCCCAGTTTTACATAGGAACTTGGCAAGATGTCTTAGATAAACAAACTCAATGGCAGATATCCAAGTAAGTTCTAAAAGAGTTCCGATAATGTTCATTAGAGTTGGGGTCAGACAATACATAATATTGCAACCGTTCATAGCGAGTCGATAGCAAAATCAGCGATGAATGGTATCTTGTATGGAGTAGGAAAATATTTTTTTGCTTAGACGCACAAAATAAAAGTGACGCGGAGAAATTGGTTGGTGTATTTTTTTTCTTTGGTATGCGTGAAAGAAACAAAAACAGATATTCTTAAATATATAATCTTTATAAACACATGTGGTAAAAATACAACAACGGCAGGAACAGCAGCTGTTGGAACTCCAGAAAAAAAGAACAGTAAATGTTAATTGAAATAATTGAGAAAAAATCGAATAATTCTCTAAATATTTTCTCTCCTGATGAAGTGGAAAATGTCAAAGATGAGTTTACATATAATTCAAATGATGAAATTACTCTTGTGCTTATTTTAGAGAAAAGGAGCAAAGACTGAGAAGAGGAGAGAAAAACTATGGTTAAGAAACTTAGCATCAGTAGAATATGAAAATACTGTCATTATGTACTATCGAGAAAACCAAGATAAATTTATTTTGCAGAAACTATTATTCTCACAAAAATTTTAGCGAGATAAGTTTGTTATTCAATACGATGTAGATATGTATGAATCAGACGTCAAACGAAGAAGAAGATTTTGTCACATATGCTAGGATTGTTAACAAGGAGTGTAAAGATTAAAATAAAACGAACTGACCCCGGATATTTTAAAAGGATTTTACTGTTATCGGCAAAAAAGACGAAAATATACGTGCTAGAATTCTAAGGAAACTAAAACCGAACAAAGAACCAAAAGCTAACACTACAATGAATATTGGATAAATGTAAGGTAACCCTAAATCTAAGACGCAATACGGAGAGAAAAAGAACGAGCATTTATAGGAGTGACAAAGAATAAAATCAAATAAAAAATCCAGGTTTAAAATGTGGAAAAATTAGGTCTTGAAGACGACAGTTCCTGTAAGAATTTAAAGTGCTAAAAGTGTCAAAAATGTAAAACATAATATATTACTGAAAGACTAAAGCAATGCAGATTTTTTACAGAAATGAAAAGTTGCACACAACATTAATAAAAAAAAATTATTACAGAAAACAAAAGAAGATTTTCTGTATGGCAAAATTAATAATCTAAATACAAAAACTGAGCTCAAATCACAAATCAAAAATCGATCGGCCAAAATTGGGCTCGATTATTCAAGAATTGGTATCTCGGTATTACTCTCTCTCCCTCTCTTTCTATCTCTATCTCTCTCTCTCTCTCTATATATATATATATATATATATATATATATATGTGTGTGTGTGTGTGTGTGTGTGTGTGTGTTTGTGTGTGTGTGTGTGTTTGTGTTCGCGCGTGTGTGTGTATGTTATGGAAGTTTGTGTTAGATCAGAAGAAAGGTAACCTGCTAAATTCTGATAGTAAAGAGTTTAAGAGGTGCGGCCTTATGTCGTCGCATCATTAAAATAGATGTTGGCAAGTGGTCGGAGTATATTCCTAGGTAGATCAGAATAATAATTGGTCCAGCAATTGATCTCTGGTAGAAACCTTCGTTGACCACCAGTGTCTAGGAAGGATTTTATAACTATACAAGTGATTCATAGCTGAAGAAAGGTTTATTTTTCAAGCAGAGATTAAATAGCTTCGCTAGGATTTGGCATAATTCTAGTTTGATATACTTAAACTCGACCACTAGAATTTTCTCTGGGCCATTAGGTATTTTGGTTCGATGCTTTGATAAATCTAGAAAGTTATCTTATTGAAATGATTATATGACGGAGATTGTGTTTAATGAGAAATGTTGGCCTTTGATGTCTAACGTTGAGTTTGAAGTAAAGATCAAGGCAGAGAGCTTCAACTTGTCTATCGAGGAAGATATGACCCCGGGGATAATTGTAACAATGGGAATAGTCTCTTTGCCTCTGCTTGTCATTTGATTGGTGATATTCCAAAATTCGCCAGAACACTTTTGGTTTTGATTTTGAAACATGGCCTGGGAAGGTCGTGCGTAGCTGCACATTGCGTTTTCCAGAACTCTCTTACAGCAATTGCAGCCGTTTCTGAAAAAAGTAAGAGCCACACTATACCACTCCGAGCGATATGCATTTAATTAGTAGTCCAATGAGCTATTGATGCAGTGTATTCATGTGTGAACCAAGTCTGAGTGTTTATTTTTTGATTGAAATATATTTGCGGTTAAAAAATTTGGGAGATTAGGGCAACGGTTTGGAAGGCAGTATGTTCAAAGAATCTTTGGAGAGGAGCTTCCGTCATATATGACCAAAGCTGGAGCATAGCAAAAAGATGCTTTATGCAACGGTAAATCAGGGGATGTCATTGGTTTGGAATCAATCTGGACACTGACTGAGGAATGGTCTCGCTTGCCAATTGAGTGGTAAATTTTTGATGAACATTTGTCAGTGCAGAGTGTTAGAAAAATATGAAAGGAAGTTCGCCTTTTATTAGTCGCATCTGGGATTCAGTGGGTTCTTTAATGACCTGGGTTAGTTCATATGTAACATAACATCTCTACCATATCTACCTTCCTCATCGGTTTTGTTGAAGTGGACTAACCACAATTTTTATTGGTCACTGAAGTCACTCATATGTGATAGATGACCTAGAGAAATTCAGTGAAAATATTGTCAATTCTCTTTAATATTTAGTTAAAGATTACCGTCCTTTATGTAGGCACCGAAGCCGGGACAGTGGTAAATTAGACGGTTGTATTTTGCTACCATGGGGGAATAGCTCGGAATTTTGAGCCCCTGCAATTGAACTGAGGCATTGATATCTAATTCTAACAAGAAGAAGAGGTCAGATTTAGACTAAAAATGGAGTTCTACTTATGAAAATTTGGAACATAAATGCCTTACATTGATGAAAGAGAAAACTATTTCATAATTCAATACTCTCTATACCTGAAAATGTACATTTTAACGCATAACTATATCTTAAAAGTATATATTTATTACACACACACACACACACGCGCGCGCACACACACACACACACACACACACACACATATATATATATATATATATATATATATCTCCCCGATACCATAAGATCACAAGTAGGCATGTACGCCGATGATACCACAGTTTACTCTCGCCTCGATCAAAATACTGGTGTTGGTGACAAGGCGAACCTCGCTGCCGAGCTTGAGAAGGATCTCCAATCCGTGGTGGATTGGGGTAAGTAATGGCTAGTAAAATTCAATTCTTCCAAAACGAATCTGCTGTCAATTAACCACCACAGGCAACCGCACTTCCCTCCCATTAGCATGGAACAGGCTTGCCTCCCAGAGAGTAAATCACTACGCCTGCTTGGCCTGACACTCTCAGCGGACCTCAAGTGGAATGACTACATCGAATGCATTGCTAAATCCGCAGCTATGAAAGTCGGCTCTCTCTGCAGGGCCCGTCAATTCTTTCCGCCTGAATCTATCCTGCAATTATATAAATCCACCATCCGCCCGTGTATTGAGTACTGCTGCCAGATCTTGTCGGGTGCCCCTTCTATTCTCCTCGGGGTTCTTGACAAAATACAGCGAAGAATCTGTAATGTGATTGATATCGACTTGGCTGACCGCCTGCAGTATCTCTCTCACCGGCGTGACGTGGCATCCCTGTGCCTCTTCTATAAATACTTTCATGGCTTCTGCTCTGACAAATTTAAATCACACCTAGATGTGAATTTGCACGAGATACTAGATTGGCAACTAGGCCCTACACTTTTACAGTGAAACCGATGAAATATAACCGCAATTTCTACTCCAACAGCTTCTTTCCTCGCACTTCCCGCCTGTGGAATTCCCTACCGCATCTTGCTTCCCCGAAGGCTACAACCTCCAGGAGTTTAAATGTAAGGTCAATAGACACCACCTAACACACTAACTCACACCCACTCTCTCCGACTCTCTCCCTATGTACATTCTAAGTCGTCTATGACTCTCCTTCTGACATTTCCTATACCCAATCCCTCTATGTAACCCCCTGCGCTATAGTGGCAGTGGAATGCCTTGCTTGGGGTGACACGATTAAAATATATATATATATATATATATATATATATATATATATAATATTTTTGGCATGAATCCGAATATTCGACATTTTTTGCAGTTTTTGTGTTATATTATAATTGAGCTTCCGAGTTAATTTAAATGCTAATATGTAAATTTAAAGTGAAAACGCAACGATTAAAGATTAAGCATATTTCAGCTGTAATCATGTATGATATCATCTAGCTTACAAAGGAACAAGATCTTTTGAAAACATTATATCATTTACCTTATATATTTAAGGTAAAAGTGAGTATTTCATTTTGATATGGAGAGCGAGAGCACGTGAGAAAGCGAAGAGTGGGAAAGCGAGTTGATTTTGGCTGATGGACATTTTAAGGTTTCTTAATACTTTTAGTCAATTTAAAAGTCATGCTCGCAACAGAAAAGCTATCAATGAAGTCTTCTGCTTCCAGCTATGATGCTGGAACAAATGAATCGTCAGCAAACAACAAATGTAATATAAGAGCTACCCTGGTTAATTTTATCTATTTAATTATTTTACATTTAATGGATGGTCATTATGTAAACCGCCAGTCGTCTCCAAATCAAACTGAACCCTCCTTTGCGAGGTTTCCATTTGAGTATTTAAGCATACGGGAAAAGTACAAGGTAAACAGAACGGGTCCCACCACACCGCCCTGTTAGGGAATTATTTAATTCATCAAAGGGAACGGATGACTGAAGATGATATTAAAAAGGAAGGATCTTTCATTTCTTGGTGACAAAAAGTAATCATTTTCAGCATGTTTATTATACTCAGCTTCTTTAGAATTTTCCTATTGACAGTATCAAAAGCCCTAGTGAGTTCAACGAACTCAATGTATACCTGGTGGTTCTTTTCACCGACATTCTCAGTGATTTGTCTGATTGAAAAGATCATGCCACAGTTTCATGACCAGCGCAAAATCCAAAATGGGACGGTATATATATAATCTAAAAAGTAGGCGATGATTCTGTTGAGTATAATACTAGCAAAGAACTTGCCTGTAAAGCACAGTAAAGCAAATGCCACGTCAGTTATTAAAATGGTTCTTTTTTTCTACTCAAACATGTACAATTGAATCAACTTTTATGTTCTGAGAGACATCTTCTGATTTCCATATAACTGCAAATAGCTTAATAAGGTTCCATGACAGTGTGTGTACCGTATTTATAGACTTCTGAAGATATTTAATCATTTTCAAAGATCATCTAATGGCATCTTGAAATTCGTTAAAACTTGGCATATAAAATGCTCTGGTGTTTCTGGTTTTTGTGGGATTCAATCTATGATGTCACTATCAACTACTTAATAACTGTTAAGAACATACTAAAGATGCTCTTTCCAACGAAGTAATATTTTAACTTTATCTGTGTGTAAAGTGTTTCTATCAGAGGACAGAACAGGAGATGTTCCACGTTTTAGGACCGTACATATAATTTAGACCATCATAGCTTGTTTTTTAATCTTTCCTGTCGGCAGCACTCTATAATAATGCAGTTCTAGAAGACCATCAAGATTCTTTCATTTTATTAGAGAATTTTGAACCAATTCTTTGCATTTATTGTAAGCGAGTCTTTTAACAGATAATGATTTATCATTAAACCATTGCTTTTGTGATATATGCATCTGGCTGATCATGATCTTCATACCAGTGTTTTTTCATCCTGGTTCTTTCTTTTTAGGAAGGTCAAGGACTTTAATACGAGTTTAGAAAATATCTTTTAGAGAATTGCATGATGTTTACATTTTCATTGATTTCCACAGAATCTCAGCTAGAGTCAAGCGCCACAGACAACTCAGTTCTCTGACCGTCTGTCTTCAAAGGCAGGTCATTGATTTGCTTGGGTATATTTTGAGCAAACAAGACGAGAGAGTTGAAAGAAGATTGCTGATACACAGACCTAATTTCTTACCCACGGAAAAAAGATGTAAAACATTTGAATTCATTTTCCTTATAACATGTGGGCTATAGACACCAGGCCATGTGACATATTTTTGGAGATAGCAGAGCGCAATTTATCATCATAGGTCTCAATTTCTTGCTTAAGAAATGGCATGGTTGGCGCGTCTAAAAATACAATATCTAACGTCGGCCTGATCGTCGGCCTCATCGTCAAGTAAATGATTTTGCAACATCAGATCTCATAGCAAAACCAACGCATGGCAGACAATGCTTCTTTTCACTTTTACTGCTCCAAAAAAATAGATGACCACAACCAACCATTTTGAGCTGAGATGTTTATGCAAACAGAGTTTCATAAAATCCCAGATAGAAACATTGCTCTTTCTTAATGACCGTGAGATGAGAAAAATACTTCGTTTAAAAGCGGCAACATTATCTTGTCGTGTTCTGATATTCAAAGAAACAAGATAAAGATTTCAGCTTTTCCTTCTTACACCTCTTTGCTTTTGACTGCATGATTGGATAGCCAGACAGCTGCTATACACTACCAAATTTGAGAAATGAGCCGGCAGTTTTTAGGATTCGTTTACTCACCCCTCCACAAATTGAAAAAATCAGTGCTGCATCTAATATATCTGCTTTGTCATGATCAGGAGACACACATTGCACAATTGTTCGGGGGTTTGTTCAGGAAAGGCTATCACCTGAGAGTCACCATGGTGCAATGCAAACGCTATAAACTTCTAGCCGTATCCTCTCCTTATTCCTGTAAACATTGCTCAATCGATAGTGGGCTTGAGATAAGAAGAAATCGAACTATACACACAGTTGATTTGTTTATAACGGTAAAAGATTGCATAGAACCTGCCATTCTTTTTAGAAAAGCTGATAACAAGTCTGTGCAAATATTCACCACTATTGCAATCAACAACACTCCTCACTTTTTATGACAGCGAAGTGATCTGTCCGGTTCAACATTTATATATATATATATATATATATATATATAAGACTTTAAATAAGTTCTCGCTTTTTTCCCCAAATATGGCATTCCCAGAACTGTGTTCGTGTAATTTCAGATAGTAAAGACTCTATAAGCAAGCTTGAAAATCAGTGTAGGTCATTTCGTCGAAGTGAAAGCAACTATAGTTTTCGTAGTGCTAAGCATGGCGGATTTCGTGCCAAATAAACTGAATATGTAGAGAATTTAACTGTGCGACTTTAGTCAAAAAAATCTGCAGCTAAAACACATACAATTCTTGCTGAGACTTATGTCGACATATTCTGTCGGAAACATCATGCAAAGTTTTATTTAGACGCTTCAAATATAATAACATTGATATTGAAGATAAAGAACGGTCTTAGGAAATTAAAAATTTTAAAGACGAAGATCTTGAGGCATTACTTCATGAAGACTCAAAGTTTACCACACAAGAGTTTCGGAACGATTGAAAGCATTAGGAATGAGTTAAAAGCAATAGAAGTAGGTCCCGTATGAGACGAAGGCGGGAGATGTAGAATGGCGTCTTGTCACTTGTCAACAATTGATTCAACAGCAGAAAAAAAAGGTTAGGGCAACTCATTGTAAACTGTGATGAAAACACCTGCCATGAATCAACATAAACAGGCACATAAATACGTTCACACGTATATACACACATAAATATATACATTTTTGATATTTACATTCACACACAAATATACACAAATATATACATTTACCCATACTCAGAATTATATATATATATATATATAAATATATATATTCATATATATACGCAAACCAATATATATACACACACACACACACACACACACACACACACACACACACACACACATATATATATATATATATATATATATCCGAGTGAGTATAGAATGAGGAGAGAAAAAAGAAAATATTTTTTCCGTCCAAAATATTAATTTAAAACAGTGCTCGATATATGGTGTATAGAACAGTGAATGTTTATTATAAATTATGTTTTAGAATATGTACATAATTTCTTCTATATATGTCCTCTTCCCTACAATCATGTGTTTGTTTCAGTGTTTGGATATAAACACTTCCTCAGGGGAAATAAAGGTTTGGAATCATTCTCTGTTTAGTGGTCATTTTTATGGTCGGCTATCATTTAATTGGTTGATGTCTTCTGTTAGTGGATCTAATTCATGTATTTACTTTGATCCTGTGTCTAGGTTTTCATAGACGTGAAAGAGGTGGGGTGTTTTTTCTTTCCAATTTAGATTTTTTCGGTAATATATAAATATATATATATATATGCCCTCTTCTCCTCTTTCTTTCTCTTCTCCTTCTTTTCCGCTTTCTCTTTTTTTTTCTTTTCTTCTTTTTCCTTTTATTCAAGTTTGGAGTATAATAGTATTTAGGCGAAGTTATTTCAAGAAATATAAATTTGTATTTTTTGGGAAGTAAATGCGAATTAGCGTTTTATCAGTTTTTGTGTAAAGTTGTATGTTTAATCTTAATTTTAAGTTTAGTGAGTTGGTTTTTTCTTTTAATTTTTTTTTAATCTTCTTTTTTCCATAAATTATCGTTTGGAAGCTTATTTATTTCTTTTAATTTTTTTATATATTTTATTTATTTAGATATTTTTGCGGGCATTATATCTTCTTTTAAGGATTTATTACATCGATTTTTCTGTAGCATTATTTATCTTTTATAATAATAAAAATATTTATTCAAATTCCCAGTATTTTTGGGGTGATTGTAGGGTTAGATCTTACGTGTGCTTACAGTTTATTTTTGTGTATGATATAATTATTCTAAAGTAGTATATTTAATCTTGATTTTGAATGTATGAATTTTGATTCTTTTTCAAGTTTGGGAGCCATTTATTTAATTTTGATTTTTCTAGTACGGAATTCTTTTGTATTTAAGTAAGGTTATTGTGTTAAGTAAGGTTATTGGTGTAGGCTTTAGGGATAGACGTTCCTTTAAGGATTTATTGGTTCGATTCTTTTCTATAGCATTTTTTATCTTTTATAATGAGGATATCAATCGAATTCTTTGTATTTTTTAGCATGATTGTAGGGTTAAGTTCCTAATGTGCTTGCAGTTTACTGTGGTTTCGTGTCTCTGATTTAAGAGCTTGTTACTATTTATATATTTAAGGATCTCTATTTTTTCTTGAAGGCAAAGAAAGCATGGTTCTTTTGTAGATTTTACTGTTCTTGCTTTTTTGAGAATTTTCCATTTGACCTTAGGTGTTTTATTTTCGTTTTTTAATTTCCAAATGTGTTTGGAGAGAGATGTCATGTTTTGTTTTTCTTTGTTATTGAAGGATGAGAGGTGATTGTAAAAGCGCTTTTTATAATACGTTCATAGTATTCCCAATATATATTTTTCCATCCTTAGGATTTTCTAAGGATGAAATCGAACACATATATATATCAGAGATTTCGTCAGACATTTATTGGCCATGGGGCATTGGTTGGGGTTTCTACAGTTACAGAGGTTGCTGTCATGGGACGGATTTGTATTAGTGTTGGATTTAGTTTTGCTGTGTATTTTCAATATTTTTGTGTTATGCATTTTGATTATTTTTTCTAGATTATTAGAACAGCTATAGCTTAATTTTATGGTATTTTTATTGAAGATTTTGCTTAGAGGGTTATTTTTGGGAAAGTGCTTCTCTATTAATTTAATTAATGTCCCAGTTTGAAATTAACTGATTGGTTGAATGGGGTTTATACCATATTATTTTCCTGCTTCTATTTCTGCTTTTTGGACTTTTGAATTTTTCCACAAAACTGATTTTTGATGATTTATACTCGCTTTCATTAAGGATTCTATTATAAATTACCTTGTGCTTATCAAATATCTCTTTGTTGGATGAGTGTGTGTTAATGTGACGTTCAACTGATGATGGGATGTGCTTAACAATGGATGGTGGGTGATTAGAGTTGGGGTTTATATATATTGGGTTAGCGTTGTTTTTCATGTAAGGTTGGAAAGTGTTCGATACTAGGTCTAATGTTATGTCTAGGAAGTCTACTTGCTTGATAATGTGGTTAATTACTACGTTAAGGCCAAAGGATTTAAAAACTCTATGGATTAATTTTCTGGTTTTACCTACCATCCCTCAAGTAGATTTATCAATTATCATCAGTCTATCGTCCCTATACAGTCCTATCCTGCTCGTTTCTATTTCCTTATGTGCAGTTAAGTTGTACAGTAAGAATAATACGGTTATATCCGAAGCTTCTGCAGAATCAAGTGCACCCATTGATAAATCAAAGTTCTCGTTTGAGTTCTTAGTCCACTATTTGTTGTTGTGGATTATAACTGATTCCCAGCAGCTCCGGATAATTCTGATCTTATAGTAAACGGTATATATATATATATATACCGTTTATTATATAGAATTTATGTCTTCAAAAAAAATAATCATAAAATCTCATAAAAAATTACATGAAATACTGAACCATATTCACTTTGTTATTTTTAAAGAAATCTGCATGAAAGAGAGAGTGCAGCCCAAATACTCATACAATTATATTTACATGCATAAATACTCCCAACTATATATATATATATATATATATAAAATACAATTATGTACAAACATATATACACACAAATACCTATCCATAAATATATATATATATATATATATATATACATATAATCACACACATATATATATACATACACACAGATATACATACATATATATAAACACATATATACACAAATATATACAAACATACGCATATATATGCACACACATATATAGATATAATATATATATAATATAATTATATATATATATATATATATATATATATATATATTATAATTAAACATAAACATTTGACAATGCAATTTCAACGTTTGTGCCTATATATATATATATATATATATATATTTCAAACATACGCAACATAATGGGGGCGCTAGAGGGTGTCGTCAGTGATGTTATCGCGAGGGCCACTAGGGGGTTTCGCGTCTTTCAACATCATACCCCCCTCACCGCGCCGACCGACCAGAGATGATCAGCCTCCGGCCCACCCTCGATTAGCGCTTTCAGACGCTGGGCAATTACGTTTAGGCCCGGTACGAAACACTGTAAGTGCTTCCGATTGGCGACAGTCAGAGCCACTTCCCGTTTTGAGGCGAACCGCACATGAGCTCGTCGTATATAGTGTGGGTAAATATATATATTTGTTTATATTTATGTGTGTATGTAATATATATATATACGCACAAACTTTGAAATTGCATTGTCAAATGTTTTATATTTAATTTTATTTTAACTTTGTTTTCCTTTTCTACGTCAGTGTCGTTGTACTGAACGGAATTGAATCAAAGAATGGAAAAGTGTAGGTAATAATGATATTATTTGTAAATAAAATTTGTAGTTCAGAATGAAAATATTTTTCTACAACAAATTATTCATTGTTTTACATACTTTTAATGATCATTTTTTAATGATCATTTTAAAAATTTGTGATGAGAAATGATTTGATTTTATTCTCTCAGCCGATAAATTCCTTACCAATCCACTGAAGTACAACAGATTGTTGTAAAATGCTAATTTTTTTTTTAATCATTTCATCCCGAGCAAGACAGAAATGCCACTGATGAGTGGGTGGCTACATAACTGTAAAAAGATTAATTAGAAAAGAGTGAGGAGTACAAACTAGTTAGAAAGGAGCAATAGAAAGCTGAGAATGCAGGTGCGATGACAGATACATAGGTGGAGAGAAAGGGAAGGATATATGCGGGTGGGGAGAGAGCTAGAGTCCAGTGGTTAATAGATGAGTATTGACATTGCATTTAAATTTCTGGAGGTTGTAGCCGTCAGGAAAGCAAGCATATGGGAGAGAGTTCCACAGGCGGGAAGTGCGAGAGAAGAAGCTGAAGGAGTAGAATTGTCGTCTGCATTTGGCTAACCTAACTGTGAATGGGTGGGACCCAGTTGCCAGTCTGGTTGTACGAGTAACCACATGTTCAGGAGGCACCAGTGACTTAAGTTCGTCCGAGCATAAGCCATGAAAGTATTTATAGAACAGACAAAGGGAGGTCACATTTCGACGGTGGGGAAGTGGCTGCAGACGAGCCGCCAGATCAGTACCTATCACATTACAGACTCTCCTTTGGAGCCGGGCGAGAACACTGAGGAGAACGGCAGGGGCGCCTGACCAGCAGTACTCCATGCACGGATGGATGGTTGACTTGTTTATATGCAGGATGGATTCAGGCGGAAAAAACATCCTGGATCGACATAGTGACCCAACCTTCTTAGCAGTAGATTTAGCTATGGATTCAACCTAGTGGTTCCATTTGAGGTCTGAGGAGAGGGAAGGCCGAGGAAGCGTAGTGTGTTGCTCTCAGGGAGACTCGCTTGGTCCATGCTTATTGGAGGCAGGAGAGGTTGCCTGTGATGGTTGACAGACAACAGCTTGGTCTTAGACGCATTGAAGTTGACGAGATGACAGTTAATAGGTCTTTAGTGTTTTCATGTGTCATTACTGGGGATGCTGTCTCAAGAGTTTATTATGCAAAGAACTTCAGTTTTATTTTTCATCTTCACTAATTTGTCTGATAATTTCTTAAAGAAAGATCGTTATTTCTTGTTTTTTTTCTTTTATTCTATTTTCTATATTATCTTTTCAGTAACAGAAAAAAAGAATTCCTAAACAGTACAAAAAATGATATCTTGAGTGAAAACTTTAGTGTTTCCGTTTTAATGGATTGAACTTTGAAGTCAAATCAGCAATTTGTTAGAATTTAAGGTAACAACAAATAGTGTATTATATATAAATTAGTATGATCAATTATCCGAACAATATTTGCCATCACAATATTCCCATATTCACAGAACTAAGACAAATATTTTAAATGATTATTGTACCTTTTAAAAACGTCTTACAGTTTAATTCATTTTGCTTACATTTTTCTTTTTATAATTTCCAAATCTAGCCAAACCAGCTAAATTACCCAATGGAGAACATTACGGAGGATGCGAATAACACAGAAGTGTCAGTTACCCCAATCTGCCATAATGACTACTGCTTATCGGACCAGGACTACATTGCTATGGTGGAAGAACACATCCAACCAACATCAGGCGAATGGGTCCTCGTCGCCGTGTTTGTTGTACTCTTCATCGTCGGTCTCATAGGAAATTTTCTCGTTTGTTACGCAGTTATAAAAAACAGTCAAATGCGGACAGTGACCAACCTTTTTATCATGAATCTGGCTATTGCTGACCTCATGGTCATATTAATCTGTCTACCACCAACATTGTTGGTCGATGTATCGGAAACGTGGTTCTTTGGAGAAGTCATGTGCAAGATCTTCCTCTACTTTCAGGTAAATCTTTTTTTACTTTCTCTTTTACACACAGAAACAAGCCAATCATTTCTCGACACAAAGTACGCAAGATAAAAAAAATAAAAAAGATGCGTGGTGAATCCGTTTAAAACGGGAAAAAAATCGGTGTTCCGTATCAAGCTGAGGTTACTTATGGCGGAAATACATCAATATGTCGATAGCGTCAAATTTCTTCAGTAACAATGATAATTGATAAAGTATAAATAGGTAGGAATGTGAAACCGACCCTCCCCTCATTAAATACCCAGCGGCAGAAATTACCGACGAGGAAATTACGAGATGTGAAAATGCAATCATTTTATGCAATGAGAAAGTTAATGTGAACAAATATGGATATATACTCGATGAAGGCATGTCCCATATAATTGCAGTTCATTTTTTTCTAATACTATTTTGAAAGATGCCATACCTTGAAGTCGACCATGAATTATTTAACGAGGAATTGTACATTTCGAACATTTGAAAAGTTAGATACAATCGATGGAATTGTATAAAAGAAAAGAGAAATGTAAAGATTTACTGTGTGAATATTAAATAGGTAAGAGGAAGAGGTGGTATTTTATGAGGATATGTATGATAGATATAGGCTGACCTTGAATTTAAATTAGTTAGAATTATAGAAGTCAGGGAGCATCCTCTTGTTTGTTTTATTCTATAAATTAATTCTGAGAAAGAACTTGTCTGAGTGTAACTTACTCTTTACAAGGAAAATAAGAAGTGGACGGTATGAGTTGTTGTCAGGAACATGACATGAGATTGCCTGGCTGTGAAAAGCTGAACTTATGGGAAATGTAACTTGTTTAAAATTCTGCCACAGAAATTGTGATAGGTTAGTGATAGTCATGCAATTGTTTGTCTATGGGATAAAGTTTGTAAATAGGTAATTTGCTATTCGCTAGAAGCAATACTCCGTACTTGGCCTGATCTCAGCCTTGAAATTAAAAAAAGAAGAACGGCAAGGGTTAGCTTATTTCCGACACGAGAGGAAAAACCGATTTTCTTTGACCTTCTGAGACGATATAAATATACAAGTTGCACTTGAGGTCTGCAGTGTGCGTTATTCCCAATAAATTTTTGAGAAAGATGTTATTATTCGAGGATATTATCGCTCATCAGAAATAAAGTTTGACTGTTAAGTTAGGGCTGAAATCAGCTATCAGGTATTGAGCATCCAGGTATTTACAGTCGAGCCTATACATACTGTTATATTCATCATTATGAATAATTATGAATATAACATACTGTTATATTCATAAACTTTTGCTAAGGATTTGAGAAAACGAGTGAGTAAATATCCACCATTCTATAATTTGATTATATATATATATATATATATATATATATATATATATATATATATATATATATATATAAATTAAAATAGGATTAATTCAAGGATGTTGAATGACCATTTCGATATGAAAATCCTCACGGGAGATAACACATCACCTCAGCAACAAAAAAATCCTTTCAGAAACTGGAGAAAAATCAGTCTAATTTCCCTTTTTTAATAGATTTGCAAAGAAATTAAAAAAAAGAAAGCAAAGAAAAAGAAAAATATAAAACAAAATAAAATCAAATAAACAAGAAAAGAAAAATTGGCATCGTCTGGGTTCGCAAAAAAGGAAAGAGAGTTGTAACTTAAAAAGAACGGACGGCGTGTTGAATTGATATAAGGTTAAGCAAAACGGAAAAAAGGTGGGAGATTAGAGAGATAACGGAAGGGAGGGAAAAAAGAAAAGAAAGAGAAAAAATTATATATATATATATATATATATATATATATATATATATAAATGTGCATATCATCCTACGTCTATATACAGCCTCGGAGTTTCAGGCTCTACACAATCATTATGTGCACAGTACGTATTGTTTTAGGGTTTTAATATTTGCTTCTCGCGTTGTCAATGGTATATTTTATAACTTATTATATGTTATAATGCAGGGATACTATTAAACAATCTTTTAATTGTGCAATTTAAAAAGTTAAAATTTAAAAGTTAAATTAATATTAATATGTAGAAAGTTATTAGGACAAATACACGTTTTTTTATAACTGGGTCAAGGTGGGTCACTTGTGGTTTTTGTTTTCGGAGAAAAGTCTCTGGATATTGATTCACAATTATTTCTAGTCCGTAGCCCAATGTCTAATTTGTAACATAACCGTTACCGTCTACCCAATAACCATTAGTAAAATATAACAGACTTAACTATCCATAATGCATCATTGACCAGGACATAAACATAGTCGATCTAAAAACTAACACACATGGCTAGAATATTGCGTCCAAGTATGGAACAAACGGTCGCCGCTGAGTGTTGATCACAGTGTCCACTTTTATATTTTTTATTAATATATCCTACTCCCTTGCTATTAATGTAAGCAAGTAAATTTCATGTTTTGCTATTTTGTCCTCTTTCTTTTGTCCCTTTAGTATCTGTTTTCCCCAAGTAATCATAATTTCTCTCTATCTTAATATATTTTCTAATGGACGTCTGTACATGTGTGAAATTAAATAATGTTAGAAGATTTTGATAGTAAGTACTTATTTTTGATTTTTATTTTAGTTGTTTCTTGGATCAATCGCCCCCACCTTTGTAATCTTGGTATTTATGGAAGTTAGATGCCATTTTTGGTTCCGCTTGATTAGTCTTGCCGACCTGAACCGCCAAAAACTTTTTTTTCAAGAAGTAAATTTCCTATATTTCGTAATTTCGTAATTTTAATTAGCTTCTTTGTTTTCTTTGTTTCCTTGGAGTTACATCTTTGCCAGATTTGATCCTTTGCTGAATAAGTAACGGATCTTCTGACTTCTTCTAAGTTAAAATTTAGTAAATTTCATTTTCCTTTATTGATATAAATAGGCTCCCTTATACCTCGATTCATACACCCACTTTCTTCCAATTTAAGAAATAGTTTCTGTATTTATCCTCTCCTCAAGCTTTAATAAATATGCTTTTTCGTGTCCTGTGGTATGGTAGCAACGTCTGTTGATACTGAGTGTACCGGAAATCGCAATTTTCTTGTTGTTGCTAGGAGCGCGTACTCTTGTGTAGCGTCAAGAGAGGCTGCTTTGATCGACAGTTACATAATATTTGTGTTCTTGCAGTGCCAAGTCGCGCATAGAGGGTTTTTCCTGCAAGTTTCTCTGGTGGAAAACCTTGAGGGCACACAATGCTGCAGTCTGCGCCAGTTCACTTTATCACACATGTTGCATTTGATGACGGACTTCTACTACTACTGTAGGCATCACCTTACTAAATCAATTCTAAATCATGACAACAGACAATTAAAAATATAAAACTAAACCAGCCAAACCAAAAATAAATAAACCCCTCAACAAATTTTTCTGTAATTTCCATTTTATCCGTACAAACTATTTTCAGTGTGGAAATATTTTCTATGAAAATTCTCTTGACATCCCAGCTCTCTGGGAAAACAATTACAACAATACAATTCCTTGCTCTGATTTCTAGATTTCTTGATACCTTCCTCTTTTTAGAAAGGACTCCAATATTTACAGGCATAGCCTGGGAGTTTCTGTCAGCACAGATCTTTCTCTGACTAGGGAGATCTCTCTAGAATCTCCTGGCTATTTCTTTGTGTCCTCGTCTCATTCTAGCAAATTCAGTAAGCTATGTCATTTCTTGACCGCTCTGCTCCTGGTTGTTACATGCTTACTCTCTTAAGCAAGTGGTAGATTTACCCATGCGTTTTCGCAGTAACCACGATGAACATGCTTCTCTTTTAGATATTTTCTGACTGTTATCACTGACACTTGCCATGTCATGCCGCTCTGCCTTCTTGGCAACTTCGATCCTTCTGTGGTGTCTCTAAATGTCTCTTGCTACCGTCTCCTCTATCCAGAAACCTTTTAGCAGTTGAATATCTTACTGTTATCATAGAGCGAACTGGGGCTCGTTCCAAGTTTTTCTTTTGTGATGTCCTCATGAACAAGGTTTTTAGTCTCCTTGCTCAGGACTGTGCTTCTGAGACTCTATTCTGAGTGAAAGCCGGCTTGATATATTCATTTCAGCTAAAAGATTTTTACTTAAAGCTCGTTCATATCTTTGGTTTTCTCCTGCTTTTTCGGCTGTCACCACCTACAGGAATTACTTCTGGTTTTACCGGAGGGACATGTCTGATCACAATAGGGGCCTTTTGTTGTGCTCGTTATGAATGTAAGCGTTTCCTAAATAATTCTAAGTTGTTTGCAGATATGAGGGAGCATCATATAGCATCTCGCAAATATGGTTCTGCTTGCACCTCTACAAGTGTGTAGTGAACAATAGCACAACCACTAACACTCATCTATTTAAACAGTTAAAAATCATCCCCTCGACAACGGAAAAGATGAATGTGGATGTGGATACGGATGTGATAAAATTCCGGTCATCGTCCTAATGAATGAACCTTTGAACTGATTTCTGTTTTTTTTTTACTCTATAACTATTGCCTCACTGCTTCTTACTTTTCTGCTTGTTGGAATTTTTCTTCTGTAGTTCTTGTTTTGCAAAACGCTGCAGAGCATTCTGATCCTTATAATTACAGCATTATTAGCTTCTAAATCTTTTGTGACACAATATTCGTGGCTATTGTCAGTGATGAGATAGGCTTCTCACAACCTTCTCTCAGATAAGCAATATGACATTGGTTTAACCAGATCTTCCTCTGATGTGCTAATGACCTTTTTGAATGCGCTTATGAGAACGGCAAAGTTTGAGATTTTGCTCTTGATACTTCAGAAGTATTTGAGTTTGTGGGCCATGTTCACCTTTTGGGTAAACACTACAGCAAAAGTATGTATGGATGATTGAATGACTTAGTCCTTTCGTTCCTGTCTAATAAATTTGAAAGGACAAGTTTCAAAATTCTTTTTATACGAACCCGAGCGTCTCTCAAGACTCTATCCTAGGTTCTACGCCTTTCTGATCTTCATGAATTATCTTCCTGAATGAGGCATCTATGCAGATGACACCGCTATTCATACCAGTCTTAATAGTAATCATGGCAGGGCTGACAAAGTAAACCTGGCTCCGATAGTTGATTGAATGTGATAGGAAAGAGATCGTAAATTTTAATGCCTTCAGAAAAAAAGCTGATTTCTTTAAACCCCTAAAGGGAAACTTTCCTACCTACCATCACTATAGATGACGTTATGGCTAGTGAGCAAAACACTGTGCCTATTTAGCCTCACTCTTTCAACTGACCTCAGGAAGAAATACTACATTGAAACTATATCTACATCTACTGCTAAGAATATTAGGTCACTTTGCCAGGACTGGAAGTTTTCGTCCTCAGAATTCTTTTTACATATATTAAAAACCGTCTGTGTATTGAATACTGTTGCCATTGATTTCAATACTCCCTCAAATATTCCCAACAGTGTCGAAATGTTTTGCAGTCCCCAATAACATGTTGATGAAACGTCTTTGGATTACCAATGTCTGGCCGCACTGATAAAAAAACAAAACAAATTAATTGATTGATGTTGGGGAAAACGTGCAAGGCTGTCGAACCAGTAATTCTCTATCTATCCATAATTTATGGTAGATGTTAGAACAATGTGACTATAATGAGCTGGAGCCCAATTATGCATGAACACCATACGTTTTCGTATTAGCAGGAGTACATCCTCTAGCAAGTCTGGAAATGTTTTCTAAATAAAGTCCCTGCAGACAGTTTATATATGAAGTGCTTGGAGAACATAAGGATCTACCATTCACTCACGTACAATTCCAGATCAGACAATAACCGTAAACGTATGCTGGTGTTTAGCATGTGTGTTATTATAGAAATTCCAATCCGACTACAAATGATGGTTGCTTAAATTCTTTATTCCATCTATTCTAAATGTTACTTCATCTGTAAACAAGACTGAGAGATACTGTAATTTTTCGGTCAGACCTTACCCAGTTTGAACGCAACATTGGAAGAGAGAAAATATTTTCTAACGGTTCGACTGAGAATATTGGCTCTTGCGACTATCCTTATCGCTCTAAACACGTTGCAGAAAACTCACGTGGATTTGTGAAGTGGACTAATATATATTAGTCAATTTTAGTGGTACAGTAATGCTTAAGAACCTGTTAGCTTGGTCAGCACCCAAAGAGCTTACCTGTGGTTTAGGCTGCAACAATGCTGAACGAACATTTGTTATAATTTTAATAGCGAGCCAATTTTCTGTCATTGGCAGCAGCTTGAACAACACCAGTATGACCCTCATTCACGATGAATTGAAACTGGATGACCAGTATACGTAATTCGACACATTAGGCTTTGGTCAATACGTGGAGTGGTTTCCAAGCACACAAAGATCATCTTCCCGATCCGATAACATCAAAAATTACCTTCCTAAATAATCGACCCTGATTATATTTGAACCATAATGCTAACATTATAAGATATTTGCTCGGATACGTGCCTCTAATATATATATATATATATATTAGGGTAGGCTGATTTTTCAATTTTTTTAAAATCTCAAAAAAAGGCATGAACCGAAAGTTGTGTATACGTATATTAAGTACTCATACAAAAAAATAGAACAATTGCTTCAGCGGTTTTGTGAGCATTTGGCATCAAATATCGTAAACAACGAAATACTGAAAATTCCTGTTTTTCTGCATAATTTGACTTGAATATTTGTTTGAAAAACCAAATAATTTTACTATTTAAATTACAAAATGTCCTTTTATTATATAAAAATAATATTAATAAAAGAAAATGATAATTAATTTGAAATTGAAAATCTGCCCCCCGCCATTTTCAGTATTTGTTTTAACTGCCATTTAACATAATGAATTAACCTGTAATATTTGAATAGGTGAAAAATTAGTTTTTTACTGTTATAATTGAAAATATAACAAACAAACAAATAAGGATAAACAAAGACTATTTTAATAAAGCTTAGTAAATAATGTCAAACTGCTCCATATACGAGCCTTTGGACAAAATAACTTTCCCGTTATCTGTTTATGTCTTGCCTCAAAACCATAAACACTCAGTGAGGCCTCTGTTGTTAACTTCACTGCCCGTTCCACACCCTGAGAATGTGAAGGCAAATCTGGCAAGTCCATTTTAGTTCCATTTAATAAACAATCCTGCAGTTCGGAATCAGAAAATTCCTCCGTCATTGGTGGTTCATAATTTTCACATAAAGTTAAATTTATTAACTGTGTCCAATGAGTGGCATCAAAATTTATAATTGGGATTCTTTTCAACTGTTTCCCGGTTTGTTCTGCATTCCTGAAAGAATATAAAAATTAAAGGATTGAATTATTAAAAACATTCTAATCTTCACTGCTTTAATAATTATAGTGAAAATAGATAAAATGATTGTATAGATTAAAATAAATAATTAAATCAGTGATATGACTAAATATTTACTTACGTAATGGCCAGAATTCTTTTTAAAGCTTCTTCTCTTACTTCAACTTCCTCAGATTTGAGCATGGAATATAAAAAGTTTTCAGGCAGTAAACAAAATGCATTCCATTGGATGTTTCTTAATGTGACCTTTTGGATTTCCTGAGCCTGTTTTTTAATCCTCTGGATCATATTAAAAATGTTTACTTGCTGGTTGTGTAATTTATTATATCTTTTAATTTCAAACCAGCAAGTGGCATACACATTTACAATAAAATTTATAAGACTCTGCAGTTTTGTTGTGAGTCTTTGTGGGTATGCATCACGAGTCCATAAACACATGAGCCTGATAGCCAAAGTTAACCACCTTGCTTGGTTTAAAGGGCCAATTTTCCAGGAAGCATATCTACTGTCAACTTGACCCCTAGAAATGCCTACTGTGTATTCAAACAAAAGTCTTTGATCACAGCTGAGATCATTTATTATATCAATTTTTACAATTGAATCAAGAGGACTGCTAATGGGGGAAAATGCTATTTAGGGTAAATCATGATAATCATTTGAGCATAATTTCCCCAGGGGACCAGTGAAGGTTGTAGGGCCTTTTGCACAGCCATCTAGGATTTAAAAAGGGCTCTGAAGGGCAGTTCATTTTGATGCAAAGAGCAACCGATTGTATGTAGATTTTTTAAAATTTTTTTCTAAAATTGATATCATTCCACCTTCACAACCTGTGTTGGCATTGGTGTTATCAACAAGGATGGCCTTTATTGAGCTTTCACTATTGTATTCCTTTACAACATCCAGCACTTGATCTGCGTGAACAGCACCTGTTGCACCAGTTTTAGGTAAAATTCTATGAGTCAGGTAATGACTTTCAGATGATGTCTCCTTTGTAAAAGTCAAATGCCGTTCAGGGCCCCTAGTTTTTTTCACAGATTTTAGTCCATTTTCATCGACAACTTCTTTGTATTTTAATGTGTCCTTGTCAAGTCTCCCATCAACTCCAATACAGATGAGGTTCCCCACACTTTCTTCATGCTTTTGTTGAGCTGTTTCTTTCACTTTGGCTTTTGCTTTGTCAATTTTACATTTATCAATAATAATAAGGAGGTATGTGTGCGTGTGTTTTTTGTGTGTGTAATCATGTAAATTGATAATAATACATATAAGACGTACTTCCAAAGTAAAAATTTAACATCATTATTATCCGAATGTATACAAGCTCTATAAACAATATTTTTGGACATACACTGGCCATTGAATGGACAGATTTTATTTTTTCGACATTTGCAATTATTTTAAAACTGGGGAAGATAGTATTTAACTATCACATGTTGTCTTTAAACAACAGTAGATATAGTAAATTTCTGTTTTCTCCAAACATTATTAGAAATTAAAAAGACAACATAAGAACCCAATTATTACCCTGAATATTGTAACGAAATCAAAACATTCAATGAAACATTAGATTAATGTAATCTATGCCGCTTTGAAAAACTTGTCATCTTAAACCTTATCAAGAATTCATATTTACTTAATTTTCTTTCTTACTTACTTTCTTCTCTCACCATAGTACGTTTAACATTTATGACTTTACACCATTTTTTTTGCTCCCTACATTTCAATTCTTAATTCTAAATTTTACCTTCTAAGTTTTCTTTTCATTTTTCTTTTATTCTATTCTATCTTGTTTTTATATTTAATTTTATTTAAAATTTTAAAACTTTATAATTTGAAAAAATAATTTGTCGTACATTTTTAGGTAATTTGAATATTTTAATTATTAGGACTCATGATATATGCCAATTTAATTCTTTTCCCTGCACATATTAATTTTCATTTCTTTCAGTTTTAATTTTAATTTCAAATCTTAAATTTAAATTTTGTCTTTTTATTCACATTTAACTGTAGATTATTTAATTTTTAATCTTGTTATTAAAAAAGTAGTAACTTAACATTATAAGATTTAATTTCCATGAACATCGAGTGAACTTAAATTCAAATCTATTAAACTATCAGTTTAAAATAGGCAACTGACGATTGCATAATGCATGAAATTCTGAGTCGTGTCATAAGATAATATGTATATTTATTAATATATATGTGTGTGTGCGTGTGTGTGTGTGCGTGTGTGTGTGTAGAGAGAGAGACGACCAGGTTTAAGATGCAAAAGAATGTCTCCTTTATGTTTTGACTTCAGTATCCACATTAATATTTATATACGTTCTAACAACTATAATGAATAAATATCAGTCAGTTAAGTCAGTTAAGTGCCATACGTGATACACGCTTGGGCGATCATGTCTCGAAAGAGACATGACTGACTGGACAGAAGATTATCCCGCAGTAGGTTGCCATTGCTTTCTGCGGTAGACTGGTTGCCGACCAAGGCTATAGAACCCAATCTGTCCTGTTATTTAACCCATAACTGGAAGGAAAAGACGGATTAATACCTTTCCTAAGAATATTTGCGCGTAAGTGAATGCAATGAATTCGGCTGGAATTCGAACTTGGCTCCCCGATTTCTTGTTCCGAGCCGATATCCAATGCACCACAACGCACATGAATAAATATAACATAACTTAAAACTTTAATAGTTCCTATATGAGGTTACGATGTCTAATTTTTATATATTCAAATATAATTAAGTAAAATGTACAGCAAAGCAAAAAAGTATCTTGTGACGCGTCTCGTTCTGTTTTCGTCTTCTTTTTTGTGCCATGTCCTTTCCGGAAGTAGGCGATCATGGCTTTCCACATCTCCCTATCCCTGGTGGCTCTTAGCACGCTTTCATCTGTTGCAACATGCAACACTAGTTCCGTCATCCACCTGATCAGGTCCTTCAAATATGTTTTCGGCTGCTTTCACCTGTCTCTTTTACCCTCTATCTGGCCCATTAGTAACAGATTCTCCAATACGTCCTTCCGCATTGCATGTCCCAGGAACTTTATTTGTCTGTTCCTGATGTTCAGTATTAATTTCCTTTTCGTCTCCATCCTTTCCAAAACCTCATCATTGGTCACATGTTCGATCCATTATATCCGCAGCATCCACATTTCAGCTGCTTCAAGTTTTTCCTTCATCATTGAATATATTATCCAACATTTACTGCCATATTGACAAACATAGCAATCACAAAGGAATCCATTACTCTCCTCTTTGTTTCTAGTGACATTGTCATATTTCTTAATACTTTACTGAACTTCTGGAATGCTTCTTTCACCATGCCAATTCGCTGTCGGTCTCTGTGTCGCACTTTCCGTTTTCTGTTAGAACATTTCCTGGGTATTTACATTTCTCTACCTGCTTCATTTTAGAGTCCCTCGCCTGTAGTAGGCTTTTTGGGCTGCTTTTTTTGCTGATGATCATGCATTCGGTTTTCTTGCAGTTTAATTGTAGTCCTTTCTTGTCTCCCTCTTCAGCTGCCTTGTGTAGGAAGTCTTGTACCTTTCTTTCTTTGTCTGCAATCAGCACTGTATCATCTGCGTACCTTAGATTGTTTAAATTTTGTCCTGCAATGACGAATCCTGGGATAACTTCTATGATTCTCTGAATAGTCTCGATGTTTAAGTTGAATAGATCCGGTGAAAAGACACATCCTTGTCTTACGCTCCTTTCAATCTTAGTATAATTGCTGAATTCGTTACCTGTCCGTATGCAGGCAGTTTGCTGCCAGTAGAGATTCTTGATTACTCTTAGATCTTTCCCAAATATGTCGAGGCTGCCAAGCATCTCTATCAATTCTTTGTGGTGGATTTTGCTAAACGCCTTTGCATAATCAATAAAACATAGGTACAAGTCCTCCTTCATTTGTATTGTCCTTTCAGAGAGCATCCTAATCATAAATATGGCGTTCTTTGTTCCAGTGTCTTTGAGAAAACCGCACTGTTCTCGTCTTATCTCTGGTCTGATTCTGCTTCTCGTACTATTCATCAGGATTCGGACGATCAGTTTTGCTACATGTATCATTAAAATGATGGTCCCATGGAATTCGTACTCGCTTGCTCCTGGCTTTTTGGGCAGCGCTATGAATTTTGACTTACTGAGGTCAACAGGTATTACTCCACTTTTATAAATTTCATTTATTATTTCTGTAAATCTTTCTATGACAAATTCTTCTATCAGCAGCTCTAGTCCTGCTGCTTTGTTTCTATTCAGTTTGGCTACTGCAGATTCCACTTCAGACTGGTCTGTCCACACCTTTGTGTATTATTGGTTGCCCTCTCTTGTCAAGGAAAAGATCTTTTACATATTGTTCTCATCGTTGCAGTATTTCCTCTTTCTCCAATATTATTGTTCCATCCTTGGATTTTATACATCCTGCTGTATTTCTTCTTGTCAGTTCTTTTATTTCTTTATGCATGTCGGCTTTATTATTCCTGCTCAGTCTTTCTACTTCTGCACATTTGTAATTGAGCCATTCCTATTTAGCCTGTCTGCATTTTCTACTTATTTCCTTGTGTAATTCCCTGTACTTCATTCCATGTCTTGATATCATTTTCTGCCTCCTTTGCATCATGTTGCGAATATCTTCAGTCATCCACTCGTTTTTTCTTCTTCGCCTGATTTCCTTTGGGGCAAATTCTTTGCTGATGTCACTATCGCTTCCTTGAGTGAGTCCCATTTAGATTTTCATTTTCCAAATTTTTTTTCATATTAGATTTTCACGCTGTTAGTGTATTCTTTCTGTATGTTGAGGGCATTCACGTGCGTGTTGTATTTCAGTTTTGGTGCTGCACTAAGCTTCTTCAATCTCCGGAGTTACACCTTTAGTTTGCAGATGACTGGCACGGGGTCGCCTCCACAGTCAGCGCCTGGATATACTTTGCTCTGAACAACTGCGCTTTTGAATCTCCTGTTTATGGTTATGTAGTATATCTGTTTTTTTTTTGTGTCGCATCCTGGGTTTTTCCATGTCCATAGACGTCGTTTGTGTTCTTGAAACCAGGTCATTTCCTGGGCACAACTGAACTCTTTTTCTTCTCGTTTGTTGAGAATTCCTAATCCAATGTTGCCAATTGTCATACCTTCCCTCTCCTTGCCTACTTTGGCATTAAAAATCTTCCATGATGATTCTAATTTCTTTGTTTTTACATTTAGCCTTGGCATTGTCTAGAGTAAAGTAAAAAGATTCTATTTCTTCCTCAGTGTTTTGCGTTGTTGGTGCATAGAGAACTACAATTACTATGTTGAACGGTCTCCTTTTCAGTTTGACCAGGAGAACTCTTTCAGTGAACTGGCAATATCTCAGAACGCATTTCTTTGTCCAATATTAAACGACACTGTTTTCGTTCTTTTTTCTCCTAAGTATATTATCCTGTGGTTTTCGCTGCTGAAATCTCCATTGTTTGGCCATCCATTGTTTGGCCATCTGGTTTCACATATTCCCAGAATGTTGATATTAAGTGTGTTCATCTCCTGCTTGATATTCTCTAGTTGTCCACAGTTGTTGAGCGTCCTGACGTTACATGTTCCCAAGGTAATCCTTTCTTTGTTGCACACAGTCGCAGAGTAACAGTTCTGAGACACCTGTTGCTCATGTCTTTCTTTCCCGAGCGAGGGACACATTTTCGAAAAAAGCGTCACCTTTACGCCGTTGGTGCTAACAATCGCCGGATGACGGTCAGGTGACACCTGTAGCCCATGTAGTTTCTTAATGGGAGAGGAGTGGCTTCCTTTAAAAGCAATTTCCTTCACGCCGTTAGGTTTCATATTTTTGTATTGTAAAGCCATGATAGACGCAGGATAGATAGATAGTGGAGTAGTATCCTGTTTCCTTCTCCAAGGTGATTTATTGAGACACCACCTCTAGTTAGCTGGCATTTGACTCACTTAGAGTTCCTTCGCCCTTTGTAGATTTAATTTTTTTATCCTACTGGGTTGCTAACATCACGTGAAAAAAAGGGTTTGGTAGAAGAAGGAATAAAAATATTTAGCATATACTTAGTATAAGTTCAAATAACTAGTCATGTAAAGAAAAATATGTTAATTCCCCAGATTAGCATTTCGTTTCCAGTAGACGGAAAGTTGGAAATAGAATGCTAGGCAATATTTGCATTTAATTAAATAAAACTACATTTTACATAAAAATTAAACATTAATCTACAGAAACATAAAATAAACATAATCTGAAATCCAAACAAAAAAAATGTACATGAATGAAAAGAAACATTTTTCCTACTAGTCTAAGCTGACAAGGACATAAGTGTTTGCAAAGCTATATAAATTTACATTACCCGTAAACAGAAGATTCAAATTTTCTCTCTGGATTTTTCGTGCTTCTCAAAGACAAATATTCTGCTTAGGATTTGAAAAAAAAAACATATCCAATTTCTCAATGACACAACGCGTCTCTTTTTCTACTCTATCGTACACTTTACTCCAATATTGTTCTATTACATTAAGTTATTGATCAAACAAATGTGAAAGAAGATTCATATAAAATAGATGTAAACGAAGTCAAAAACCCCTGCAGAAAAGACATGTTCAAAAAAATACAATTAAATAAATTGATAGCGAAAGTAATATGTTGCTGGCGAAACAAGAAATGGTTTTCATCGAAATAAAAAATGTAAATTTACAGTTTAAATTCGAATTTAAATGAAGTCAGCGAATTAATACAGACCTGTGACTACACTATCGACACTCCAATAATTTTTCCTCCAAATTCGCGAATCCATATTTGAAAATTCCATTTTGCTCAATTTTCAGAGCGATCTATTTTAGCTTACAACATCAGATACAAAATTTTATCTTCCTTCCAAGGTAAAATGTGTTCTCGCAAAGAACTAATGAAACCTTCAGGTTAAGGATATGTTTTTTCTAATATCTTGGAGTTACCAAATCGATCATCGACTAGAAACTTTGTACAAACGAACGACTTTTTGTGCTTTTGATTCGTTTTTAAGATGCAACTGGAGGCGCTTTATACACTTTGTGAAAATAATGGAAAAAAAAAACAAATTCAAAAGGTTCCTCTGATAACACATGTCGCCAACAAGAAAACGCCGATAATACCCACTGTAATTACTAGAAGCAAAACAAATATATATAAAAACATATGTAAGATATGGTAAACGCCTTTCTTACATATATTAAGAAGTTTCAGCTTCATGTTTTATATTCTTCTTTGTTTCTGCTCCCAGAAAATCGTTTTGTGATTATGCATAATAAGTTGTACTTGCTTTCGTGTAATTTTTCTAATCCGAAAAAAAGCTTGAGTTGCTTATAAAAGCGATGAAGCTATATGAACAACATAAAAACGAAATAATAATTGCAACAAAAGACTTATTAAACAATGGCGTACATATTCGATATTTTTATGCTTTGTTATTAGATTTTACTAGTTATGTTGACATTTTTAAGATTTAGGTGGATGCAAAAGTCTTCATCAAACTTGATTACATCATGTTATAGACATCTTAGAAGTATTGGAAAGCTACTTGTAATTTTATTGATTCTGATTGCATACACATTACAATAGATTTAGAAAAATATACTCGCTTAATACAACATTCACATTCAACTTACTTATTTTTTATAGTAATTTTGAAGAAGACATCGTAAATAGGTTGACATCTCATAATGCGATAGATTAGTTGAATATTCAAACACGTATTTAGAAATAAAGTGCAAGTTTTTTCTAAAAAAAAGATTTCAATCTCAACGTGAAACGATGAACTCTAAGAATAAAAGAATAAAAGAATGAAAAAAAGAATAAAAGAATAAAAGAAGAATAAAAGAATGAAAAATGTAAAAGTAAAATCTCTAAAACATATGGAAGAGGATAAAAATAAAAAACAAGAAAAATTCCAGTATTTTTAATGCTAATTCTGTCAATTCAATGGAGAATTGTTTGTCCAAAATAACGTCAATAATCTTATTGAAAAATTTCTCTATGTCATCAATCAGTCCAAAAAAACAAATTGGCACCCTAGGAGTTATGCTGATGGCGGTGTAGGATCTGTTTTGGCTGTACAGGCACACACGGAATGAGGGTCTTGATTGTATCGACTGCATATAAAGACGCTCTCCATCGATGTCGCTTTGTTTTTCTCTGTCGAGCAGGCTTCTCTTTAGCGTCAAATTTCATTTCATTACAGATGCCATAATATTTAGTTCCTTCAGTTTAAAGTGATTGATCATTTTGTGACTTGAAGTAGCATCGATACACAAAACATGTCGATATTGAAAGCCTTTTGAAAAGAATGAATGAAATACTGCATATCATTTGTTTATTTATGATAGATTTAACCAGTTTATCTTAAAGCAAAAGCAAAAGATGTCAGTAACACTAAACTGAAGATAAAAGAATTTTGCATTAAAAGAAATTTATGTAAAATCTGTAAACTTCTTCATCGGCCTAACATCAGCTCAGCTTTCATTTGAAATTAATCGTTTAAAAAAACTGAATATAAATGAATCGTAATACCACGTTTTTTATATATTAATGTGAAAATATACGAGATTGAATGAACCCGACATGTTATCAAGTAATTTAATTCTTATGACAAAGACTCTGGCATCGGGTCTTTAAAAAACTAAAAATCCTAAATATCGTGAGTGGCGTGGATCAGAAAAGAAGCTATTCTTTAATAAGAAATGATTGAATACTTTTATTCTCTTATTTCCAATTTAACACAGAAGCATTAAGTGTTCAACGTTTTTCGGCCATGATGTTTCAGGTTGGAGGAATGAATAAGAATTGAAATAATCTCAAGATGACTCCAGATATAGAAAATTCCAGTCTGAGAGAGAGAATGAAATCGTTTGTTCGTAAACCTTCTGGTATAGTTATTGTAATTTCAGTCTCAGAATTAATATTAATAGTACTATAAACACTACTACTAAACAACTACTAAAACAATAAAACATGACACTCTCAGCTATAAAAAGCCGAACGGGAAAAATTTGCAAATGTAGATTACATAAAGAGCTCATCTCAAAGTTCTCGAAATATTGTTAAAATCTACTGACATCTAAAGAAGCCGGATAGACCGACTGCAAAAACGTCATAATAATAGCAACAAATGTAACGATAATAGCCAGACTGTTAAAAAATGCCGTTAAGCAATAACTCCTCGATAGCTGTTTACGCCACATAAATAGTAAGACAAGCAAACATCAAATATATATACGATAAGTGAGGGAATAGACCAAATCATTTATTGGAAGTCTGCATTATGCTCTTTAAAAAAGTTCGGTACAACATGACTCTTGCTCGTAAATCCAATTCTTTTTTTATATCGCCGAAGTTCATGATTGTATTGGAAGAAGTACAAAATTACTGTAATGAGTTTAGCCGGATAGGTTTTGGGTTATTGAAAGCCAAAATATATTCTGGATTGTTACCATTTTTTGTGAATGAATATTGCCTTAGTGTTGGGGGCGACATTGATGATTTTGACAGGTATACGTCCTAATATTTAAGACGTAGCTCACGCGAGAAGAGGATATTTGTAAATGATTGTAACAAACTAAAATAGATTTAGAACTCGGTATTCCATTGCCGCAATCTATTACACTACTCTTATATACACTCTATTAGGACAAGCGAACAGATACTATTCTATGCGTAGACGCACGCCTCATACTATTATAGAATCACTACTCTACTGGATGGGGGCACTTTGACAAATGTGATTAATTGCTTCATGACCTTAGTGGAACATCCAAAATAAAAATTTATCACAAAACTATAATTCACCATATACCACAGCATATATTTTGCTCTTCCCTTGATACCAAGTTGCGGTGGCGCCACCAACCATTATCTTTATATCAAGCTTAACTCAATATATTTGGCTCATAGCGTATTACTGTGTAAAAATGGTTTTCATATTGTTTTCGATTATTTATTGCTACACGATTCAGACATACGTAACTGAAAAAAGAAAGACAGAGAAAAGAAGTTATTTATCAACAAAGGCTACAGTAGCATAGGCTCAACATGAAGAGAGAGAGAGAGAGAGAGAGAGAGAGAGAGAGGGAGAGAGGAAAAAGTAAGTAAAATAGTGATAAAGTTAAAGAAAACGAGAAGTGAGAGAGAATGAGAGAAAGATAAAAAATCATGTGTAAACGAAAAACAGAGTAAATATTATAGACAAAATTATGAATATTTTGGTAATTAGAAAAAAGCATGTTGAATGTTTGAAATGATACAAGTTCAAGATTTCTGCGTTGTAGTAAAAAACAAAATCGTTTCATAGGCTTTCAAAATGCCAAATACTCACCAGCTATTGCTATTTATATCTTAATAAACATGAAACGCCGTACACATCTACAAAATCATGTTTTTCCCACCAAGAGAAGAATTTAAATGATGAATTTTTAATTGAGGAGAATAAATCACGATTGTGTAGTTTATAGATCAACTGCAAAGATTTTTTAATGATTTGAAAATGCTTCATTAACAATCTTGAAGCCAAGGATATTAATTAAAGTCATATTAATCATCTTTACATATTTATTTTATAAATCAATCTCAGTGATTTTTAAAAGACTTGAAGATGGATGATTAACTAAAGGGCAAGGTTGTTTATTAACTTTAGAGTTGTCATTTATCATTTTCATGCGATTAATTTGTAAATAAATCCAATGTTTTAAAGATTTGATAATTGATAACCAATTTAGTGTCCAGTGATGTTATTTAATTTCACGTTCATTATAATACCATCACTCTGCATGTAATGTATAAATCAACAAAATATATTTTTAAATGATTTGAATAGGCTTGATTCGGTACTTTAGAAGCCACGGATGTTAATTAATGTCATTTAGTCAAACATTTTCAAGCATATCATTTATAAATACATTCCTAAGGTTTTTAAATAATTTTGTCACCAACCATATAAGAAACTACGTATGCTAATTAGCGTTGCAGTCTTCATAATATCATTTTGACGAATTTCCTTTTAAATCAACCCTAATGTTTTTTCAAAGATTTGACAATGTAGGATTAATATTTTTGAAGATCATTTGTGTTAATTAATGTCACCTATTTCATGATGAACTTACATGCATTTTATATATAAATCAACAGCAAATATTTTAAGATTTAACAATTTTTCATTAACTATTAACAAGAATATTAACATTGTATTCTTAATAATGCAATCTTTGGGTATTTCGTTTATTTATCAATCTCAAAGAGTGTTTAATATATTTGACAATGGTTGATAAACTATTTTAGAGAGAAATAATGATAATTACCGTCATAGTTGTCACAATAAAATTTTCATCTATTTCATTATAAATCATTTACAAATATTTTTAATTATTTATCAATGTTTGGTCAACTATTTTAGGTGCCATGATTTTAATTAAAGTTATATTCGTAATAATACATTTTTCGCACATTTCATTTATAAAGTAGTCTGCAAATGTTTATAAAATAATTTGACAATGTTTTGTTATGTATTTTAGAGAATAATTATGTTAATCAACATTTTATTTATTTCTTAATTTTATTCATGAATCTACCCCAATATTTTTAAGTTTTGACAATTTTTGATTAACAATTTCAGACACGACGGATGTTAATTAACGGCACATTCATCATAAAGATATTTACATGGATTTTTTACAAAATCCACCTCAATTATTTTAAAATGTTGACAATGCCCGATTCACTATTATAGATGCCAAGAATAAATTAACATCATCATCATAACATTGACGTGTTATTTTATAAATAATCAAGTATTTATAAATGAATTAAAAAATTTCTGATTATCGCCACATTCGGTTTAATATTTTCATTAATTTTTTTCATAAATGAATTCCAAATTTTAATCAAGTATTTTACAACGTTCATTTTAGTATTTTAGATGTCATGTATTTTATTTAATGTCACATTCTTAAAAATAGTATTTCTTTTTGTGCTTTCTTTCCTAAATAAACAACAAAGATTTTTTAAAATATTTACCAATGTTTGATTAACAATTTTATGAATACTTGAGTTAACGTACACATTACCCATAATATTAATATCAGGCATTACTTTTATATACCAACACCAAGATTTTATGCTTCAACAAAGTTTATTTTGCTATATTAAAGTTCACTGTGACTTAAGACCACAAGCGTCGAGAATACAATTTTCATGCATGATTTACAAGTCGATAACATAAATATTTAAATTCACTGACATTGTTTGATGAGCTTTAATAAAGGAAAATTATTTTAATTAATACCACATTCACTGTAATTACATTTTCATGTATTTTTTTATATAAATCGTACACAGTGAGTTTTAAATGAGTTAACAATGTCTCATTAAACATTTTAGGAGAATATACATTTTAAGTAATGTCATATTAGTTAACATATTCATCTGTTTCTATGATTAAAACTATTTTAAAACCAAAGATTTTAACTAACAAATCTTTCACCATGGTATAATTTTAATACATTTTTATATATCGATCTAAAAGATGTTTATGGATTTGACAATGATTTGATTTATTATTGCAGAGGCCAAGGATGTTTAAGATCAAATAGAACATAAACAATTTTCAACTTCCCTTTTTTAAATGAAACTCAATTTCTTAAAATGATTTGACAATATTTTCTTAATTATTTTCTTGGCTAATTGTGTTAACGTCACATTCATCATAATACTATTTTCAAGCATTTTAATGTTAAGTAAAACGGAGATTATCGTGCATTAATTTCTGTCAACTGCATATTTCTCGCTCCGGATCTTGAAAAGAACCTCCAACTTGTATCAGAATGGGGCAAGAAATGTCTAATAAATTTTAATACCTTCAAATACTATCCTTTAACCACCATAAAGAATAGTTCCTATAACCATCAGTATGGATCAAGAGAGTCTACCTAAAAAGAAAAAAGTGCGCCTTCTTCTCGTAAAATGCTCAGCAACATAAAATGGAATGATTACTTTGAATTCATAGCGAAATCTGCTGTTAGAAAGATTCACACTGTTCACTGTGTAGGGCCAGGAGTTTTTTTCACGTCTGAATCTATCTTGCACATAAATAAATCTACCATCCGCCTGTGCATTGAATATTGATGTCACATCTGGCCGGGTTCCCCTGATATTACTCTCGAGCTTCTTGACAAAATCCATAGAGAATCCGCAATGTGATTGTTCCCAACCTGGTAACTCAGCAATAATCAATTTCTCACCGATGGAACGTGGATTCTCTCTCTGTCTTCTATAAATACTTTTGCAGCTTCTGCTCTGATGAGCTTATCTCTCTGGTGCCCACCTATGCCTGAATTTACACGAGCTACTAGGCTAGTGACTAGGTCCCATCCTTTTACAGTGAAACTAATCAAATGTAACCGCAAATTCTATTCTATTAGCTTTTTTGATCGCACTTCCCGCCTGTGGAATTCCTTTCCGTATACTTACTACCCTGACAGCTACAACCTCCAAGAATTTAAATGCAATGTCAATTGACATCTTTTATCTCTTTGACTCGAATCCTTTCCCTGACAACCCTTGTATTACATTCTTCTCCTTTTCCATTCTACTCTCATGCAGATCTCATCACACCAGTGTTCTCATCCCTTTTTATCCATTCTCTGACAACCCCTATAACTTTTTACTCTTTCTCATCTTTCACCTCTTATACTAATACTGATACACATTTCTTAGTTGCGTGTGAAAAAGCTCAGTTACTGAATTGTTAAAAAATATCACAAGTATTCTTTTCTTAAAATATACATAGGTATGCAGATTTATTAAAAAATTATTCAACTGATGTAAACTGTCGAAATGAATTCTTGCAATTAGAAAAACTTTATTCTGCCTTTAAAATAATTTTTTTATCATGTCACTTAGAGTTGTTCTAAGATTTATTGTACTGCTATGTAACTAAAATACAAGGATTCGAAAATATGTTGATATTGTCTGATTGCTTTAAGAAATCAAAATGAAATGAAGTTCTTAATAGATTATTTTCCTCATAATCTTTTTATGGTAAATAGTTTATAATGAAATTATGTTTTCAAATATTCGTTGCGTACAATTAAAATAAAATGTATGAGATCGTGTCACTGTTTTGTAGAACGACAAACGGGAATATTCGTAAATCTCATCTGTTTGACAGCAGTTAATCGTAATGTAGTGAATCGTTGCGTGGTTTTATAAGCGTTTTTTTCTATCATTGACGTTTTTACATCTGATATATAATTTTTACTTTCGTTGTAATTTATTGGATATGAAATACAATTGATTTCTAAAGGCTGAAGAATGTAAATATTTTAATGATTTGCTTGAGAATAAATAGTAAATTTCGTTCCCTGATGAGAAAAGACCAAAGTTTATTCATAGTCTCTCAGAATGACGGTCATTATTTTACTGACAATGAAGTCAATTACATGCACAGTATGGTACAATGATGTAAAATAAACTCTGCTTTCATTACTTGTGTTCGTGCAAAGTAATTTTTTTGTTTTGTTTTTTGTCCTTCAAGAATGAAATGAGTACCTTATCATTCAGGTCCTCATCCATGACACTACTTCCAATTTAAATGATTTCTACGGAAGCATAGATTAATTTTATTAATTATAGAGACACATTAAACCATGAATACGGATATTGTGAAATAATTGTTGATAATAAAAATTTTCTATAAATTTATATAATCAATTATTTATTTATAACGTAAATCTAAAATTTAACACGAGCTTTGATCAAATGAATCTTAACTGGTGCTATGAGAAGGAAACTCCAAAATATATCAATTCATTCTTTAATCTTCTTTAAAGAATTCCCTTTCTGAAGCCAGACATTTTATACAGCGTCGTTTTCATTAAGAGAAGCAGCCAGGAAGCTGAAATTTGGGAAAGTAAGAGACCGTCTCGTCGCGTTCTCTTCGATTTCCTCTAGGTTTTGAAATATTGTTCCATTCTAGTAGAACGTGGTTTTCCGAAGGATAAAAAATGTCGCAAAGAGTAATATCTCGCAAATATGAAGTATATTCTCTGCTCAGTTTTCTCTGCTATGGTCACTGTTTGAACGTCTGTGGTGCGACAACCACACTCTACGCAATTTTTTCAATGCAATGGCAAATACAACAGATTAGCATGTATGGGGAACAGATTTCAAGATTAATCTGTGCTGACGGGTTAACTGTGTACATTAGTTCTGTTTCTATACCAACAGTCTCGATACATTTTGATGCTGAAGACATTGAGAACGAAACACACTACTCAACTTAATAAACAACTGAATAAAAAGTGAAATGGAATTCACTATCATGAAATTAATGTTTTACTTAATCCCGTTAATATTTTGATGTTCAAATGTTTTCGCTCTGGTAAGTTTGAATGACTTTTATTTTTTTTTTATTTAAATTTAAAAGTTAATATTTATATATGTATTTGTTTATTTTCTATGTTTTGTCGAACATAACACTGGATAAATTTTAAAATATACTTGTGTCATTTAAAATTTTAGTTAGATATTTGGGCGTCTGAACTGCAACATTTTTTATTTTTGTTTGAATTTTTAAGGAAAGTTATGTTAGAATTCTCTTACAGTGTTTACTAAGGGATCTCATGATTTTTAAGTTAAAACATAAGTAATATTTAATTTTTAATTAATTTTTTTATATCACACTACTATTGCTCGATTCTTACACATCCCTTTTTTTAAACAGGAGTGGAAGCTTATCCTTTGTTTCCTCTTTAGGAAGAGGTTCTCGGTTTCTTTCTTCTCCTCAGGTTTTAATAGTAGTGCCGACGTAAGCTTTTTGCAATATGCGTGGATGGTAGCGACGTCTCTTCATTCTGAGTGTACAAGGTTGGCAGTTTCTTGGTTATTGCTTGCGACTGGTAGTTAAGAGCATCTTGATAGGCTGCTCTGATCAACAGTTGAATAATATCGGGCTATCTTGTAGTATCATGCATTATTGGAGACTATAGTGGTATCGTCCCCATCGGATCTGCCACTTGTATTTAAGATATTTTTATCAGATCTATGTATTCATTCGAATAATAACCTGCTATTTAACCCATAGTTGAAGGAAGAATAGATGGATTTAGGGCAATTGTAAATGTAGGAAACTAGACCAGATATTGAATACGACTCAACTTTTTTTCCACAACGATATCTGTTCCTTCGAGATATTTTAGCATATAGATAAATAATTATGTCACTCCACGCAAAACAACAAAAAGACACGATGATGGAATGGGAGGTAAATGGAAGTAAAAGAAACAGAACACAATAAAAGAACCAATAAATAAGTAATGAATATTAGCAGTGCATTAAATGTAATGACAATTAACACTTTTTGATGATTGCATTTGACATGAAAGCAAGAAACTACATGCGCGTTTAAGGAGTGAGAAACCAAGAAGAAGAAACTATTAGCATGGAAATTATGTTTACAACAAACAACTTCAAAACTGAAACCATGAGACCTAGTTGCCAATCTAGTACTGAGTTTAAATTCTTGCAGTTAAGATGCATATGAAAAATCTCATCAAAACATACTGCAAGCATATTTATAGGCAAGCATGTTATGACACTGGAAGTATTATTGAAGACGATATGTCAGATCAGGACCGTTAATATTTCAATTAATTTTTGGATTTTTTATCAGACTTTCGAGATATAAACCAAAATCTCCTAAGCAGATTTATTCGAAATATTCGATTCACGGAGTATGATGCTTTAGGATTATTTTTTTATTTACAATAAGGAATTTCTTCATACTGCATTGAACTTTTCGAATCAATACTTTAAATTTCTTGGGATGACATTCTAGCCTTTAGTTTGGAAGATGCACAACCTGAAATCGTCACTATGCACAATGTGACCGATTTATTTCTGATCAAAAATAATGAAATACGGAATTCAATTTAATGGATATCGAAAGCAACGGATCAAATTTTGGAAATACTGGATACAATACAAGCGGCTGCTTTACGAGTTGAACGCCGGGTGGCGAACCATCACTTGGTTTATATCAGTGTAATCACACGTATAATTTTATATGATATTAGTTTTTTTATTCCATTACATATGGCCTAGGGGTAGAATCGCAGACTGACGCCGATTCGGTTGGGGTTCAATCCTGGGTTAGGAAGCGATCGGAGTCTAAGCCGTACTGATGAGCTGTGAAACAGATCCGTCTGCGGATGACTATATACATATATATATAATTTTCTATAACCATGTCGTCCGGAGGACGAAAAAAATGTAAAAGGGTAAATTCAACAGTAGCACAAGATAATGTATATTTACAGTTTACGGGTATTTTCAGATTAAATACTGTGCTTAGTTAAATGTTCCTCTTTCTTTTGTAATGCCATGAATAACATTAATCCTTATTCACTTAATGTCGTTAACTACGGACAATCGATATTATAAAAACAAAATTTCCCCCTTTTTGCCGATTCCAACGAGGTATAAGTGAATAAAATTCATTATTAAAAATAAGTTTTGTTGAAGTGATAGGTTAAATTTCAATCTCATTTTATGATGATTAGTTAGATGATCAACATCTAAAATTCCAACAAGAAACAGGAAGTTAAGTCTAATTGTTTTCAATCAGTGTTGTATTTCATTATTTTGCGTCAAAAATGAGTCAGTCATTTTAAACGTAGTACCAACTGCAGTTAGGAACGGCTCAAAATGAGAGAAAAACTACACATTAAAACTATTTCCACTTAGATTAATGCTCTTCATTTTTGTTGTTATGTTCAACGGCCTTTTTGGGTGATTGTTTACCTCCTGCTGCCCTGAATTATATCATCAATTGACAAAAATCTGTCGTTAGAATAAAGAAAAATGAGAAAAGTAAGAACAAAAAATAAGAAAGTATAATATTGAAAGAAAAGAGACAAGGAGAAATAAGAAAGACAAGGACGAAAATAAAAACAGAAAAAAGGAGAATAAAAGCAAGAAAAGAGGAAGAATAAAGACGTGCAGAAAGAAAGCGATTCCTAAAAAGTAACGGAAAAGAAAAAAAGGAAGAAAAAGGAGAAAGTTATAGGAGCATTGAAAGCAATAAGGAAAAAGAAAAACAATGAAGAAACCAATTCGTAAATAAGGAAATAATTGGAAAAGAATAGAAAGATAAACAGTAATTCGAAAAGAAAAATGAGGAAAAAGAGGACGAAAAAAAGAAAAAAGAAAATACAAAAAAAATGAATAAATTGTAGAATGGTAACTTTTGTTAGTGGTTGTTTAGACCTTCGTATTGGAGAAAATTTGCTTCGGCGTTGAATTCCACTGTTGAATAAGAACATACCTTGAGGAAGCAGGTTTTACGACGACTGCTTGTGATTTGTTTTATGTTTCAACCGTAACCTTTGTCCGAAGACTTAGGTAACGATCCTTTTTTTATCTAGCTTTAATGTTATCAATTCTTTTGAAATCATTGTAAGATTTCAGCTTAGACAAACATTTAAGAACATAATGGGTATTACAGGGATATGAGTACGAAAATTCCTATTCATTGACAATTCCGCTGGACTAAAATCAAGTTTCAAAAAGGTAGGCCTTTAATTAAGAAGTAATATGCATGGATCACTACCGTTGTAACTGCTCGTTCAGCTTCTCAGTGATTTTGTGGATAATCTGAAGCGTCTGAATCCATAAACGTAAAATTCATTTAAGCTTTACTACGGGCCATTATCAGGCATATCTAGGCTACCTTGCATTGCACATATTGAATTGACACTTTGACAGAGGGGATCTGTCAGGTGACTGAGATTGCGATCCATCTAGAGAAGTAGCCAACAATTAAAAATAATGATTTCTTTTCTGGTTAAATAAATGCTACTCAGGGTAGTCCAACAACTTTAAAAATATTGATGACCCGATTGCAAATGCCACCTGATAACTCGTTTATTCTAACACTTACCAGATATTGTTTATATATCAAAATATTAGCAATTACCGAATAAAGAAATGAGTATTCTATATTTTTTGTATACCCTGACAAGTTGGGTTACTAGTAGAAGCACGAGATAAAGTATTAGCTGTTATTAAGTATTTCATCAGTATTTAAATAAAGTATTAGAAGGTCATTAGTTTTATTCAAAACCGCTGAATCATAGGGGTCAATACCTCCAGACTTTTTTGTAGAAGTATCAGCAATGGTTTTTTGTCCGTTTCTATAATAAACTTCGGTAATCCATCTGAACACTTCTTGTGCAACCAGTTTACAGCTAAAGTTTATCTTGGCTCAGTCACCTTAATTTATCTTTATGCGTAAAACACTGGGCTCCATTTTTTTTCACTTGCCTCTGCAGAAGAACCTCACCTAATCCACATGAACATGAACGCAGTTATTCCTTCATTTAGAGTATCGGCATTATAAGAAGTTACAATGTTTTCAGAGTTTGGAATGCAAAATTTTGTGGCTAATCCCAAGTAAAATTATTTTCCTCAGAAAATTTGAGAGGTTTAATAACACATAAATTCTTAGCAAATGTTTTACGTAGTTTATCATGCTTAGTAGCCTTCGTAATTTCGATACGTTTTTTTAGTTGACTTAAGACGTATTACTTTGAATACAATCATTCGTAATGTATGTAATAAACTTAATGCTACCGCTAAAATGAACTGACCTAACATCTATCGCCTTCATCTTTTTAAGCACTAGTGTTATTTTGCAATCCTGTTTTATTTGATTATTTCTACTTGCAACGACTTCGTTAATATTACAAATATCTAGGTATACCTGCCGCAATGCGAGCTATTTCAGGGTGGAATATTTAGGACCGTTTTTAAAACTGAAGGAAAATGTTCCCGTGTCATACATTGATTAAGTTTGGTGAAGCCGACACACGGTGGAAATTTTCTATTTTTTTTAACGCGGTGGTTATTGAAGCTTACCCCACTGGTGTTTTTACCAAAAGTATATTTTCATTCGAAACGCTGAAACATTTCCTGAATCCTGTTCTTCATAAAAAGTGTCAAACATCGAGTTGTTTCTATAGAAACTAGTTGTGCAGATTTGAACATTTCATATGTATTCTGGTGTTTTCAAAAGCCTCTGGGAAAGTTTTTTATAATTCACTTCACTAGAATTCATAAACTTTTATTTCAGCTGCCCTAAGTAATGGTTGTCTCAAAGTTTTAATAACGCCTCTTCTCTTTCGGAGTTTCTAACAAAGCCCCCAGAGCACCTATAACTTGCATGGTGGTAACCTGTTCCATGCAGTTATTTGTTTCACATTTTAATATTTGGGAACTTTCAAAAATAACTTCTGGACACTCGTGTTACATCTACTCCAGGAACTCATTTGTAGATGAGTTGCTTTAATACATAGCTTTATATTAACTTTCCAGGTTTCTTTCATGACTGCGTAAATTGTATCCTTACTTTTAATACACCCATGCATGTAGTGTAGTATTTTGATCGTTAGTGATTACATCTCATTTTTCTAATTTGAGACCTGCCAGTCCTACATATTTTTTGCATAGTGTCTTTTTCTTAATCACTTTCAACAAATTGCATTTTTGTTTAGAAAGTCATTTTTACTGCAAAAGTAAATGTTGCCCCCAGCGAATGCATTCATTTGTACTGCTTTAATGGCGTACTGAACCTCGAGGCTTTCTAACGTGTGACTCTGCTGCATTGTGCCTAACGTAATACTGAGTTTGTTGCTTGGAGGTATCTTTGGATCTGACTATACCCATACATTCCTATAGAATAAGATTTTGACCATAGAAATCTTTCACTATATCAAATTAACCTCAATTTGATCTCGAATTTGCCTGTTTTTCATTTCCTCAAAAGTCCAGGCTTTTGCTAACTGCCGAAGGGCAATAACATATGCCTTTACCCTCTCTGATGCGTCTTGATTTTGAATATGAAATGTGTAAGCTTCGTATGCTTCAAACGTTTCTCTGATAAAAATTTCCAATTTTTTCATTTTAACTTCCACGTTTCCTTTCTTTTATTGACAAATTCCAACCCACTAGTGGCTTACGGCCATATCACGTTAAATACACCGGTTCACGCTCGATCACCGAAGTTCAGCAACGTTGAATCTGGTCAGTATTTAGATGGGTGACCGCTTGCTGTAAGCGTTTAGTGACGGATGTGCGTTGTGGTGCAGTGAGTGGATATTGGCTCGGAAAGAGGAATCGGTGATCCGAGTTCGAATTCCAGTTGAATACCCTGCACTCACTTAAGCACAGGTACCCTTCGGAAAGGTATTAATCCGTCTCTTCCCTCCAGTTATAGGTTAAATAACAGGGTAGGACTTTGGGATCCTGCCCTTAAAAGGACTTTGGGACCCTGCCCTAAAAAACAAATCCCAATGATACTTGAAAAGAAAAAAGTATTACTAGACACAAAAACTTATATAAACATAACAATAAATTGTTGAAAGAAAAAGGAATTACCAGCAACAAATAAATAAAATTTAGTTGGCAATAAATGACCCGCCGAGGTTGATATGTCACAAAATCAACCAACCCCCAGTAGGTGTCATATGCTTCTTCTATTATTGAGAGAAACGCGAATATTTCGTATTTACTATCAGGTCATTTGCTTTTGAATGAACCTCTTTCGGTTGCCAAACAAAAACATTTTTGCAGGTGGTTAGACATTGGCCGCAAATTGCAATAGATTTTCTTTACAAAAAATTACTTGATAAATCGTTTGTAATGTAAATGTAAAAAATAATGTAAATATTTTTAAAATAAATTTCTTGAAAACTTTTATTTTTTAGTCTTCATTTATATTCGAGCTTACTTTATGGTAATGTTTGTTTTCTTTTTCTTTCTAACAACATGTTGCGTAATTCAAGTGCATTAAATTACAAGAGGAGTAGGAAAAAGAGATAACGTGTTTGACTGTTTTCACATCTTGTTGACGGGTTGAATGTAAATTATGTATTTATTATCGTAATTAAATTAATTTGGGCACAAAGCAGAAGGTGAAGTAGAGTGGGGCTAGTCATCACTTTTCATCTTGGACCTAGCTAACCAGATTCAATGCCCAAAATATACCACATTCAAAATAGAACCCCAAAAAGTGGGAAAACCATGTATAAAATTATTTTATATTTAATTATTATTTCTTTTTTCAATAAAACTAAAAATATGATGATATTAAAATGTTTGTGAGTGCATGAATATCAAAACGAAATAAAATATAATAAAACATCAAACTAAAAATAACAAATGTGTGTAAGACCCATCAATCCCACAAAGCTAAGTGTGGCTTCTGTATTCTACCAATAAGTAAAATCTAGAATCACACTCACTAACAGCGTGGGAAAGCATAAAGTAAGTAATGGAATGGAAAACTCAAAGGTTGACCAAGGGAAAAAGGGAAAAAACCCACACAGGGAAGGATGGGAGTGTTGACGTCATAATAGAAGAGTATTTTGAAACAGGCAAGGAACACGCCATAGTACGCAAGGTCAGGATCGTTGCCAGAAAAAGGTTTGCAGGAAACTGTACCGCTGTGCCAAAAATAATAGACTTAAAAAAGTCAAGGCTGGCCCCATGCACGTAAATTATATTTGCTACGTTTACACAGCTTTTTCATATATGTAACTCTTTCTATTCGATCAAGGTTTACGGGCATATCACGTTGAATACACCGGTTCTCGCTCGATATTGGCTCGGAAAGAGAAATCGGTGAACCGAGTTCGAATTCCAGTTGAATACCCAGCATTCACTTAAGCACTGGTACCCTTGGGAAAGGTATTAATCCGTCTCTTCCCTCCATATATGGGTTAAATAACAGGGTAGGATTTGGGAAACCTGCCCTTAAAAACAAATCCCAATGAATCTTGATAATCGAAAAGAAAGTATTCCTAGATACAAAACTTATATAAAAACAACAATAAATTGTTGAAAGAAAACGATATTACCATAAATAAATAAAATTTAGTTGGCAAGAAATGACACGTCAAAGTTGATACGCCACAAAGCAACTATCCGATCAGATCTTGTAACTGATGTCTAATGTATCGAATAAAATCTAGATAGTAAAGCATTCATACCGAAAGATAACCTCCATTCGCGACGTCTACATCACAATAGTTGCATCCGTTTCACCCAAAACTAGTGGGGTCGTGAAATTTTATTACGCGCGTATCAGAATCGATACAAGCCGTCAATTCGCTGACATGAAAGGGTACACATAAGGAAAAAGGTAAAAAGAATTTCCTCATAAACTAAGGTCACACCGATGAAATCCGAACAAATCTGCCCCACCCCATCTGAAGGCAATATCATTGGAAGATAGCACATTTTGAATCAATCGACAAGTAAGTAATAACTCAGGGTTATTGCGGTAATTCACGGCTGAGGCCTCAGGCCAAAAAGAGCGTGATGGAGAGGATCCTTCGTCGCGACCCATCAACACACCACTAATACATGATAAAAAGGGAAAGATCAGCACGGTTTGCTCGTCCTCGTTTAGATCTTCTAGAACCATGTGAGCCAATTGCAGGTTGCTTTGAGCTGTTCGACCCTTTACAGCTCAAGTCTTCTAGGGTCCAGTCAGAATATTAGTAAATATCTCAAAATGCTCCATCAAAATATTTGTCAAAATCTTTAATAGTGTTGAGCAGAATTATGGTCCAGTAATTCCGCCCAACACTTTTGCTATGTTTTAATAGGGGTATCATATCACTGGAGATTCGCTTGTGAATCTACCCAGACAAAACCAGTTTGTGAACATCATCGTCAAAATCAACACACACATTCGCGATAGCCTCAAGTACAACTTATAGAACAGACCATAAAATAATAGACTTGTCACTCCCGTTTCTCTTCAATGTCAGATAGACTTCACCCTTCCTGATCTCACCCTCACAGCTAGCCACTTCAGTCAAAGAAAGACGAGGAATATCCGCCAAATACCTACGAAACTCTTAGTCACTGATGCTGGGCTCCATGGTAAACCTGCTCTTAAAATATTACCAAAACTCTTCACATATATATTTCTCAACCTCAGGTTATGTTCCACCGGAGTATCGACATTCTAAATAGATCGATTGCCACTTTAACAGATTTTCATTGCGCAATTCCCGGCCCATATCCACAGCTTCATTAGACATCATTTTTTCATGTCGAATTACCTGACTCTGGTAGTGCATACTAGCCTCACGCTCCAGGGCTTGCCTTGCAAACACTATCACTAGAGAGTCCCCCAAGCTTACACCCGAGACATTTTTCCTTAATAATCTTAACTTGTTTTAGCCCTAGCTAGGGCTAGACGTTTTCTCTAGTTGGTGGTAAAAGATCGAGTTCTATCTTTAAACCTCTCTTATTTATTCGCAATAAACTTTTCCACTATTTCTTTCTGCACTAGTTTAATTAGCTGTTGTTGAAAGTACGGCCTAATCAGTAAAGAGAGATTAAACTTCCAGTATCTAGTTATTAATAGCCTAACACCTAACGCTACCCGGACGCAGACAGTCCGTATAGCCTAGAAGTAGAACGTGGGAAAATTACCGAATTTAGATCGACACTTCCTACTAAAGTTCAGTTCAGGTAGCTAGATACAACAGTAAACGGTTACTTAAGTGACCTTTTCTATATTCTATATTTCCCCCAGGGTAAGTGTCCCGGTATCTATTTTGTGATACATGATAGCATTCCAGTCCTCGAGGAACTGTCCCTGAAATGACGGAAAGGTATACACGCTCCATCTGGTCGTTGGGCGTATAAACTGCAATAATATAAACGAATTACACTTCACGGCAGTAACTTCCATGATTAACTGGACCATGGCTTTCACAAGGTCTACCCTGGCACTAAAGGCACGTTTAACCAAGAGGGAAACACTGATGACTAACTGGTCCCTATTTGCTGAATAGATAGCAAAATCAAAATCACTACATAGCAACTTCGCAAACGTGTGTCTCCTACTATGAAAAACAGAACATCACAAAGCGGGCAAGCTTCCTTTATCAGATCCCTCAAGCCCCTCAATTCAGGCTGGATAACTTGATCGCAATATTTTAAAATTGGTTTCTTTACTTAAAGACTGGATTGAAATATTACGGGTTCTCATAAACTCCGTGTAAAACCTGACCGACTTCTTTTCCGAAAGCTAACAGGATATTTCACATAGGATGACTTCTTTTGGTAATCCCTTTTTGATATATTTTGAGGATTTCAAAAGTTAATACCTACTTGTTTAGGCAAGCCAAATTTTTTGTGTTTCAACGTCAGTTGGTAGCAGAGATATAGTCCTAGTGATACCGAATCTAGAACTGCTGAAATTGTTAGTTCAATTCCCAAAATATACGACTTCTTGATATTTGTATAACACTCATCCATTTCTGTCCCGCGTCACTTGGTCTCGTTTATGGTCTAGAAAAGGTAGGACAAATTTGCATTAAAAATATGAAAATATTTCAGAAATAGAACAGTAGCATTCTAAAAGGCGTGTAGGACTAACGATTGCGTTTCAAAATGAAACTGTCACTACTGGATGTTGACCTCAATATCTACTATCATATATATATATATATATATATATATATATATATATATATATATATATATATATATGAAAATATTTGGTATTCTATTTATAATCAAACAGTATGCATATTTATTTCTAGCGGCCTGACGGCCTGATTATTTACGATAAATAACTAAATCCTGACGAATATCTCACATTTTCGTAACAAAAATTTATCGTAAATAATCAGGCCGATAGAAAGAATATCTACTTACTAAATTTTCTGTCTTTTGTATATATATAGCGCATTCTTTTAGTATTGCCCCCACTTAGCTATTTCATATCACATTAGTTTGAGTTATTTTAACTTTTCTGATTTCTAATATAGTAATATAGTCAAACGAATCTTTTCTTTTATAAATACATTACATGATTTTGTGAAAACCACTGAGACCGTCGAATCGACTCTATAGATATGTATACATATATAATAGTACCCAGAATGTGAGCCGTTAATAAAGAACTTATCCACTCTAAGGGGTTGAAGATCTTCCTCGAGTCTCGCTCTTCGATACCTCGATCTCAGCTTCAGGACATTTAGACCGGACAAAAAGTGTAGTATTGTTAGATCTACTAGGGTTAGACTCGTGCCTTAAACATCTTTGGGGTAAGGATATCGATTACATCGCCCATTCTAGTTCTAGTGTGCATCTCATTAGCGATACCCCACGAAAAAGTTATCTTTATTTTTCAATATAGGGAGGTAATCAAAAACTTCCTGAACAGAATTGTTTATGTTTCTTCGTTTTCCATCATAGTCAATGGAGTTTAAAGGTGACATTTTAAACAGCCTCTTGAAATTATATCCTAAATATGTTGGAACTTCAAGCCAGACATTATAATGATAATGACACGCTTCGCATCAGGATGAAATCTCGGGTCATCTGCATTCATAACGCTAAACTTCTGGATTCACAGCAAGTATTTTATGGCCTGTATTCTCTACTATAGCACATTGTCCTCTATATTTAGACCGATGACACACAGCAGATTTCTTCCTACCATTGTATGGTAGTTTCAAATTATTCCTTAGTTTCTCGAGAAGAGCTTCTTTGCCGATTTTGTTTGCCTTGTGGAAATTAGGAAAGAGCAAAACTTTTTTTGGTTTACAGGAAGTGAGAGCCATTATAAGTGGGAACCTCTTCGAAGGGCTTAGTGTCAGTGATTAATAACTTGAGAAGTGCTAGACATTGGTTTGCGTGATAGATACATCTTTTGTTTGTTCGTTTGTTTTGGATTTTGTGGCATATCAACCGCCATGGTCATTTAATGCCAAATCCAGACTGCGCATATATATTAAATATATATACTTTGTAAACATAATTTAAGGATAATGTCCTTAAACCACATCTCTTTTATTCTTACTCCGATAAACTCTTGTAAATTATTTCAGATGTTTCTATCTGGTATAAGTTGGTTATTTATATCAAGTAGATTGATTTATTTGCATCGCCAATTGATGTAATTTTTGACTAACAGTTTTATTATAAGTGGGTAAAGTTCCAATGTAGTATTATACAACAGTAAGTGGATTGTTTGGGGTTTTATGGTATATTGATTAGCCCGGATTCCTCTGCAATTCCACTGAAGGATCGCATTATTTTGTAATTTCATTTTTTGGTATATAAATTTTCTGATTTGGGGTTATTGCTCTTTTTTATTTGTTTTTAGTGTTCGGCTCATCGATTTTCATCCTTTCCAGGAAACTACACCCATTTTCTGTGTCAAACTTCGAGGTTGATGGTTCGTTAGGTTGACTTGTTTAGTTTGAAATCTTTATACGTTCCCATGAGGAATATGGAGTATGGTTTCTCTTAGATTGTGATGAGTGTTCTTTGTTCTTGTTTGATTCAGAGTTTTGTATATTATTTTCCCATTATTGTCACTTTTAGAATTTGAAATACAGATTGATGTTCGTTGCAAATTCTGTTTTTTAGGAGCTTCCAACTGAAGTGTCTGTTGAGTGCTATTGGTGTGTTCTTTCTTTAGCTCTGTCTGAAATTTTGTCCACTCACTTTGGTCTAATTTTATAAGTTTTTCAATTAGCATTCTATATTTTGTCCTTCATTGGTTGTTTCAGCTGTCTGTGTAACAGAAACATAGCTAATCTCACCCATATAGACCTCTACAAATTTCCTGACCTCCAGGAAAGATACATTTATCTTATGTTTTACTTCAATGATTTCTTTTTCTTTCCTATAGACGTCACAAGATCTTGCATATGCTGGATGGTTATGTTGACAATTTGGGCATCTTAGTGGTTTTGAACATTCCTTCTCTTTATGATTTGGTTCTTTTCCTCCACATTTGACACATGTCTGTCGTCCTCTGCAAGCGTCCCTGTGGTGTCCAAATTTATGACATTTGAAGCACCTTAGGGGATCTGGATCGAACTGTTCGATTTTCTTCAGATAATATCCTATTTTGACCGTTTTAGGGATTTGGGGCTGATTAAAAGTCAATATATCGGTAGTAGATTCAGCTTTTTTGTCACCCTTTCTTATGTTTACTCTTTTTATATCTGTCACTCCCTGTTTTCCCAGGGGCTATCTTGTTTCCTCTTCTGAGGCTAATGCCAACTCCTAGCTTCTGATTACCTTTGGACGTGTTTAGCCTCTCATGTAGATTGGCTTTGAATTTGAAATCATGAAATCTTTTCATTTCTAGGAGGTTTTCTGCTTGTCTCCTGTTATCCACCTCAACAAGTAAGTTTCCATTTCTCAATCTTTTGACATTTTGGGGGTTGCTCGTGTAGAAATAACTCTTTCAATCATGAATAGGGAAAATTTAGCGAGAGAGACCTCTTCCAAGGATTCAATGATAATGAATCTGGGGAAGTCAGCTCTTTCACATTCAGAGTCCGATTTGGATAAATTTCTTTTAGTTTTTTTTTATTCAAAATGCCATGTGTTGTTTTTTTTATTTTTCCCTGGCCTTGTGCTCCACCACCCACCCCGGAGTCCAACTTGAGAAGAGAATGGACCAAAGGGGAAACCCATTCGCCTTGGCTGAGACAGGGATACACGACCAGTATACTCATATTGAGAGCAGGTCTTGAGCCTCTGCAAAATTTTGGTTATAGAACCCTTCAATTTAGCAGTGATGAAAAAGTATTTTGCTCTCAATACAGTTGACCCTCAGCCTCTGCCTTCTAGCTCATATAAAATAAAGGGATGCGAAATATTCCACTAATATAATTTCAATAATACTATTGGGATAGAAAGAAATATATATAAGCATGTCGAGACCAGCCGATTGATCGGATCGGGTCTCTTCGACCGCCCGTCTAGCCCAGGTAAATGCCAAAGTGGTGTGTTGCAGGAACATGACCTCTTTGCACCCGGGTCATGAACTTCTCACCCACCATGATTCCGTCCTCAGGCGTTACAGGTCGCCACCCACGGCCAACAGGTGGCCCATTGGGGGACTTTTATCTCCTGCAGAAGTGCAGTCGACGTATTCTGAAGCCCCGCCGACAAGACGGTAGATACATCTACTAATTTAGATTAACTTTCTCTTAGGGACGTTTTTTTATGTATGTGTGTGCTGAAACAGGAGAGTGATCTTGAGCAACAAACTCTCACTGCAGCGGAAGCGGAGAAATGCAGAATGGACATGCTGGGAACATGCCCCTCAAGGAGTCCTATATATGGCACTGGAGGGCATCAAACCTGTTGCGTGGGTTATTTAATGGGAACAAAGAGGAGATTAAACGAATCTGCAACATAGAGGTATCAAAAAGCAAACTGATGCCACAACCCAGGTATGCAAAAGGAGGCCAACACTAACCATTAGAGCCACCCCACCGCTATCTATCATAAGCTTAACTATGGGGTGCACAGCCTTCGGTACGTCTATCACACTTCCGCCTTTTTACCAAGCGAAAGAGAGATTAAGAATCTAGAGATTCTTTCCTCGCTCTCTCAAACATTTCATCGGCTCGTTGGACAGACTTGTGGAAACCTCTCGTTAGAACATTGTTGAATGTTACTGCAAGGAAACTTCCACAACTATTGGAGAAAATAGAAAGAATTGATTTACAAGACTAGAAGCAACTAGAAGCAATGGATTGGGAGGTTCTTCCCCAGTGGAGTTGAAACCACTAAATCTGTAGCCTTGCTATCAGTTGGGGGATGTGTTTTGGTGGGGATAATATTAATAATAATCCAAGTAGTTTGGGGAAGGCAGTGGTTAAAAAGATGTAGGAAAATTATGCCGGCGAGAGGGCTGAATAGTAAAAAGGGTGGATCACCTGTTGAAACCACGGAGATACAAGGGACAGAGAACCCTGAAACTGATCCTTAGAAATGAACCCAGGCAGAGGAACGGTTGTAACTAACGGCCGTACGATTGGAGGCTTAAAAGAAAAAAATGAAAAAAGAAAAGAACTGATATTCCATATTCCCCTTCCTTCTAATGGACAGGGTACTCCAGGAGCATGCACATAAAGTAAAATGTGTGTACTTAAAAGAAATAAAATGGAAAAATTAAGAGGAAGGGAGAGAGCAAGAAACAACCGTGCGTGTAAAAAAAAGGACAATGAAATGATTAACAAAAAGTGTGAGTACTTTGAGAGAAAAAGTATGAATTTTGAAAAGAAAGAAAAAAGGAGATAGAAACAATTCAAACGGTGTGAATGGGTACTCAAGAAAAAAAAAAGAAAAATGAAAAAGGACTGTTTTGAAAAAAAGTGTTAAAAATAGTGTGTGTCATTGCTTAAAAAAAGTACTATTTGTGAAAAAAGGTGAGAGAGAGAGAAAAACTAAGTGGGTGTGTACAACAACGACAAAAATATGTTTTGAAAAAAAAAGGATGATGACGATGAAAAAAAAAAAATTTTGAGAAAAACAGAAAGAAACATTTTAAAAGATTTATTTATTTATTTTTTTGTTAATTTGTTTAAAAGGAGAAAAAAGAAGGAAAGAAAATGGAATATGTTGGGAGAACTTTAAACAGTTGAAAAAGAGACTGATAATGAGGAACAGTTACATCGCTCCTATATTTATGAAGTGGAATTGATCAGAGTTATGACTATTATATTTGTGTTATTTAATTGTTTTTCTTTGGAGGAGAGGGTGGAAATACTCCCCTCTCTTAAATTTATTGTGTAAACTATGCTTCAATTATTTGGTCTGGCGCCGTTGACCCCATTGTGAGGGGACGTCCTCAGCAAACTTTCATCATGACAAGGTTTCATAGGAGGGAGCAGGAAGGATCAGGGATTTGTGGCTTATCTTTTGGGCTGGAAAATTGTAACAGGAATTGACTTGACAAAGAGTAGAAGTAGAATCTCTTCTAGAAATAAATGGAATGGATGTAAATCGGAAAGCAAAACTAAGTTGGGAAAGGTGTTCGTTAACGAAGAATTGACCTTCATACGTAGCGATAAACCAACTGCGTGGATTCAGTGATGCCACCGGCTAAAAGACAAAATTGATGAATTGGTTGTGGAAATAAAAATAAAAATGGGTTGAGGAAATACAAAGAAATGGTAAATAATGCCAAATTGATTAATAAGACATTTCAAAATTGATGGTTGTCGAGAGGAGGAGAATATCCCTGTGGAATCAAAATAATTTTTGTGATGATGGCGTGCCGACCTGAAGAAGCATCGTGTCATGATTTTATTTGTGTTTATTGTAAATTATTAACATAAATGACAAGTTTCGTTGGGGGAGGTAACGTGACACGATAACTAGGCGTATATTAAGGTGGATTTGTAAAATATCTGTATTTTATTATAATAGATTGAGAATAGAAAATGGTTAAGAATAGAAAAATATTTTAGAAACATGTGTTTCGTTTAACAAAAGTACTAGGTGAAAAAGAAAAGGAAAAAATAAATAAATAAACTTTTTTTTTATAAGTAAATTTAAAATATTTGACTAAGTGATTTGATGTGATAGGTGACCAGGTCAAAACCTGTCTTTACTGTATCTTGACCACACATTAAGAAAATAAACAAAAGATAATAGAATTTTCCCTTTCTCCGGGCAATAAAAAAACGCCTGGTTACGGGTAAAGTGTCAGGGCTATAAAAACATCCCACGGCATTCACACTAAGCTTTATTAAGATAAAAAGTTAAAAAATCCTGGAAAGTACGTCGTTGGAGACTAATTGCAGATGGGATGTCTGTGGGATGTTTACGCATCAAAGGAAGGAAAATTTAAGTAAATTAAAATTCTGGACTTACAGTCACCAATGCTTAACTTTTGTTTTAAGCCTATCGTCTAGTGAACTTCCGATTATTTCAACATAAATACAGGTGATTTTTCCGAGCCGATCAGTGGAGTTCAGCCGGGCGTGTGCTTGAAGTAGCGACGTGTGTCAGGTACACAGAAGAAGGAAACTCCGTTTGTCTGAGTCGGTCGGTTCGGCATTGCATTTGATCTCCGTTAATTAGAGTTAGAGCTGTGTGTCACATTCGCCTGCCTCAACTGCAAGACTAACTATGAACGAAATAAAGCATGGATTTAACTCATTTAAATTGTGGAAGTTCGTTCCTTCAATAGTTTATCTTGTACCCCCAGCTTTAGACTTCGACTTTTTCAACCAACCCCCGGCAACATCACAGCGTGGAGAACGGCCGCCGGAGAAATTGTTCGGACCTCCATCTGGGGTGTTACAGTTGGTATAGGCAGAAAATATGATATCAATTTCTAAATTATTTTGGAATTTAAAAAAAAAGAAAATAAAGCACCTAAAGTTAAATGGAAAATCCTTAAGCAGGCTAGAACATCTAGATCGGTAAAGGAACCATGTTTTCCTCTGTCTATAAGAAAAAAATGGAAATCATTAAATACATGAGTAATGACATATTACTAAATCAGAGGCGGCATGGAACTACAGTAAATTGCAAATATATTAAAGAATTATACCTTACACTTAGAGCAAAATTACAAAATCTAAAGTTCGGAACTCTAGAAACGATAAACCTTTTATAGCATTAATCTTAGTACCACGACATTCACTTTTAACTGTATGAGCTCTCTCCTTATTTTTTTATCTCTAATTTTATCTTTATTTCATACAACAAATTGTGACCAAATTAATGTTTTTTTTTAAAAAATAGGTTGAAATTTACCTTAACAGATAAAAAAAATATTTCTTTCAAATTTAAATTGATTTTGAATATCAAAGAAAAAATTTTAATGACTTCTACGCCTATACAGGATTTCACCATCTTTTCAAAGAACTCCAAAAGTTTGTAGCCTCATATTTCAGAAAACAAATAGTTTTATCCACTACCAATTCCAGGCCAGAGTGTCAAAAAAAAAATTCTACCACTTCGTCGGTTATGCTCTCTCTAAAAACTTTCTCTCTTATTCGCCCACATCATCTCACTTTTTTCTCAACTCTATGCATTTTCTTACTTCTTCCTACTTCTTAAATGCAAACGCCGGGTCATCAAAGGGTTGCTTATGACTATCCTTTATTTCCTACCTTTAAACCTGGTGCCTTTATTTGATCCCTTCGCCATGTCTCTTTTAGTTCCTTTTTTCTTTCTCTTCAGTTTTCTTTTTGTTCCTTATTTGCTCTATGTCTCTATTACAACACCCATTTCTGGTTTCTCATTTTCCCTATACCCTTTACCTCGCACACAAAAATATACTAATAGAAGGAAACGAATTTTCCATAGCACTTAAAAGATAGCGTTTATTACCTGATGAGATATTGTCTCTTTCAATGTCGAAACAAAATGTACACTTTGTAGTAGAATGAAATTTGTAGATGTTCTAAATTATAATTTATGATAGATATTCATAAATCTGTTTCTATATTGAGTATTGTTTTAAATTAATATTTTGAACGTTTTTAATATTTTATTTGTTCCTTTTTCATTTATATATATATATATATATATATATATACATATATAAATACCGTCCACCCAGTAACCGTTAAATTGATGCATTATTGCCCAGAATATACCATGACCCAACACACATGTTTTGAAGATGCCTTCAAGTAAGAAAAAAACTGTCGATGCTGAATGTTAACCTCAATTTCCACTTTTATATTTACATTCTCTCTGCCGCTAATGTCAAACTCTTTAGACCATTAATATATCATAGATTAACACAATATTTTTATTGTATAAACATATATGGTTTGTAGCTGACATGAAGGGAAAAAAACTATATTGAATTCATGTCTGTGTGAGATGTTAAGAAAGTCTTTATGTGGTGCGAGACAATTTTTCTCTCCAGGATCTATCTTACTGATATACAAGTCTATTATTCGTCATGGCTTAGAATATTACTGATACATAAGATCCGGTGCCCCTGATATTTTCTTTCTATTTCTTCTATGAGCCATGTTTCTTCAGGACGTAGGCTATCATGACTCTCCACGTCTCCCTCTCGCTGGTGGATTTTAGTAAGCTTTCACTTGTTAACCCATCCAAACCCCGATCGCCATCTACTTGCTCAGGCCTGTCAATGATGTTGACCGCTGCTTTTCCCTGTCTCACTTTCCCTCAATCTGATTTGCGGGTATCAGATTCTTCAGGACCTCTTTTCTCATAACAGGTTCCAGGAACTTTAGCCGCCTTTTCCTGATGCTCAACATTAAATTCCCTTTTCGTTTTCATCATTTCCAAAATCTTATCAAGTCAAGCATTCACTGCCATATTGAAGAATAGACATCACAGAGCAATACGGTGCTCTCGTTTTACTTGTCGCGAAATCTTCCTCTCTCAATGTTCTACTCAACTTCTGAAATGTGTCGTTAACCATGACAATTTACCATCGGATCTCAGTGTCGCACATTCCGTCTTCAGTTAGAAGACTTCTCAGTTATTCTAATTTATGTATCTGCTTGATTTTTAGTATTCCCCACTTGTAATTGGAATTTTAAGCTTCTGTGATTGCTGATCACCCTGCATTCGATATTCGTGTATTTTATTTGTTGCCTTTTCTTTCGCTTTTCTTCATCTACTATTTTTAGAGGTCTTTTCTTACTGTGTCGGCTATCAGCACTGTATTTTTTTATAATCGTTTTGTCCCAAGCAAGATATTTTATTGCCACTGTTGTGCAGTGGGTTACATAAGAGGAATGTTATGAGAAAGAGTGAAAGGTTACAAGGGGGTGTCAGGAAGAGAGTATGAGAAGGAAGAGAATACTGATGAGAGTGGAGTGGACGCGAAAAGGAGCATGAGAGAGTGGATGCAAGTTAGTTAGATAGAAGATGACTATTGACTTTACATTTAAATTCTTGAAGATTGTAGCTGTTGGGAAAGCAAGTAGTAATTCTCCTCTGTGGTTCCTATATATAAATATACTGGAAAAACCTCTGACGCCGCTAATTATCGCCCTATCAGCCTCCTACCGATCTTTGGCAAAGTGTTCGAAGCCATCATCAACGCTGATGTGGTACAACATCTCTCAGTCCTCAGACTCTTCTCTGACAAACAGTATGGCTTCCTCTTCATCAGGTCTACTGCTGATATACTCACGGCCATCACTGAGTATATACACCAGGCTCTCGTGAAAAACGGCGAAGCCCGAACTGTTGCTCTTGACATCTCCAAAGTCTGGCATGCTGGCCTTCTATACAAGCTGCAGGGCTATGGTATAACTGGACAATTGTTTGATCTAACCCAATCATTCCTTTCAAACCGTACAATTGAACGGACAAGCCTCCCATTACTATCACACGAATGAGAGTGTCACTCAAAGCTTTATTCTAGGTCCCACGCTTTTCCTTATCTATATGAACGACCTGTCTGATGTAATAAGATCCCAAGTGGGCATATACGCTGACGACACTACGGTATACTCTCGTCTCGATCAAAAATCTTACTAGGCTGACAAAATAAACCTCGCTGCCAGGATTGATAGGGACCTCCAATCAAGTGGAATAACTATATAGAATCCATAGCTAAATCCGCTGCTAAGAAAGTCGGTTCTCTCTGTAGGGCCAGGAATGTTTTCCTGTCCGAAACATAAACTATCAGGACGTTCATTTGAGCAAGGAAACGTAAATAGCCATAGAGAAATGCAACAAATGACTTAATGAATCTACCCACTGGACATGAGAGAAAAGTTGTCGATTTTTAAGAGGTGGAGAGAAATAGTAAAATAATATTCAACGCACACTCCACACAATTAGGACGGCTAGTTAGGTAAAAATGCTTTGCGATTAGACAATTCTAACATTTTAGCAGATGCCAGTAATCGGACAGGACGGAGGAATGCGATATCTTACGGCACCACTACACTAACTAAAGGAGTGACCCACAGAGAGCAGAGAGGGGATTTCATCCGGGTGATAAAGGAAGGAAAAAATGGAAATAAATTCCAAACTATCTGCAACAAAAATTTCTGACAATTTAAAGGTAAACTAAAATAACATTTCTAGGGTCTTCAGAATAATTTCGATGTACAAGTTGAACAAACAGCAATACCATTGGTTCAGATTAGCTTTAGTCACTTACCCACCACCACACAGTTGCATGTCTATTCCACTTTATTGTAAATACTTTCATGATAATTTTTCGGATGATATCTTCTCTCTGATACTTAGAATTTTAAAATCTTCTAGATCGGCGTCGATAATTAAACAATTTAAAATTTACGGCTTTGTTTAGACAGTTCAGCTGTCTAAATATAGCCGTAAGTCCTATGCTAACAGTTTCCTTTTCTCACACTTCTCGGTTGTGGGACTCTCTTCTAGATTATTATCCGCAAAAATTTAAATGCAGTCTAAACTACTATCCACTGTTTTCTTTTTTCTTTCCTGTTCATTAATAATGTTTCTGTTCTAATTCTTCCACACCTCTAACTCATTTTTTTCTTTCCTATACATATATATATATATATATATATATATATATATATATATATAGGAAAGAATATTAAAAAGTTTTGAATTTAAAAATGTATTTTGGGACAGTATTTGTTTATTATTATTATTCTATTTTATATTTCAAACCGCCCTCGGTCCTTCATCAGAATCAAGTGATTTTTAAATTTGAATTAGAAACGTATTTCGCGAGAGCGTCTGTGAATTTTCTGTTTACAACACGTGACGCGTTTGTTTACATCACGTCACGCGTCTGTGGAGAGAGTTTGTTTTACACCAACTGACGCTGAAAGGGACAGATTTTATTTAAAAAATATTTTAATAAACGTAAATCTATCTTTAATAATACTTATAAATTTGTTTTAGATAAAAAATTTGTTGGAATGTCTGAAAAAACTTTAGCTATTGAAATATTTTTAAAGTTTCAAACAACTAAGTCCCTATTTAACCCTAGCTTGTGTGTATTTAATTTTAAAATCCAGTATTTTTCTTTCTGCGTGTGTGTGTAGAACTAAAATTGGAGTCTATTAGTAAACATTTGCAATTTTCTAAAGTATTACCAGGTTGATTAAAATGGGCCGCTATTGGGGAGTATAGATTTTCCGTATACTAAGCTTGTGATTATTGAAGCGAAATCTAAAGCTATTACCAGATTCGCCAATATATCCACTATTGAGACAAATTGAACAGAAGAGAAAATATATAAAGTTTTCGCTGTCACAAGTGTGTTTGGTGGGTGCAATTTGATTTTGATGTTGGGTACAGAGAATGTTGCGTCGGTTACTAAATGTTTACAAATTAAACAGCGTGGTTTCCGACATTTTAAATTCCCTGATAGGTTTGTATTATTTAGATATTTGTTAGAAGTGAGGATAGTTGATAGGTTGGGTGTTTCATTGCATTTATGGGTGGTTTATCGAAAATGTCTTTGATTTTTTTGTTTGACTGGAGGTTCTTGTAATCATTTTTTAAATTTTTGATAAGTGTTTGCGAATGTTGGTTGTAGTTAAAGACCATGGGAATTCGGTTGTTGTTTTTTCTTTTCTTGTATGTGAGAAGTGTGTTACGATTTATGTGGATGGTTTTATTTAGTGCTTCTTTTATTATTTTTATTGGGTATTTACATTTTAGAAATTGCTTTGTTAGGTTGTTAATGCTGTTTAGAAAATCAGGATGGTCTGAGCAGATGCATTTGATTCTTAGAAATGAGCTGTATACGATAGATTTTTTTTTAATTTAAGGGGATGACAGCTGTTAAAGTGTAGGAATTTATGTTGGTTTGTTGTATAGACTGGTGGAAAGTGTATGTTCGTTTAATTTTATCATGCCGTCTAATAAAGGGACGGATGTGTATGAGTACTCCATGGTAAATTTAATTGTATTGTGGAAGTTGTTGCAGAAAGTAAAAAAGTTTTTTTAATTTTTCTAATCCATGAGTCCATAATAAGAAAATGTCATCAATGTATCTAAAATAATGTGATGGTTTATATTCTGAATTGTCTAGTATCTTTATTTTTAGAATGTGCATAGAGATATTGGCATAACTAGGTGTTATTTTGGTGCCCATTGCTGTGCCACTAATCTGTAAATAGTGTTTGTTGTTGAATTTAAAATTCACTTGTTTCTGATGAAGGACCGAGGGCGGTCTGAAATATAAAATAGAATAATAAAAATAAACAAATACTGTCCAGAAATACATTTTTAAATTCAAAACTTTTTAATATTCTTTCCTATATTAAGACAGTATACGTGGATCATCACTATGTTTTATATATATATATTTACATATATATATATATATATATATATCAGAAAAGTGCGAGAAGCCATGAAAGATTTGTTTAAAGTGTAGATTTATTGTTGCTATTATTATAACCATTACTTGCTTTTTGTATTATATATTAATGTTCATAATGGTATTTGTGAAGCTACACGTGTTTGGAGACTAAAGTTGAATCTCTTCTGGTTAATAAACTTGTGACTTCATATATCGAGCTCCATTTGTTTTTCTGATGGCCAAGATACCGTGTATAAATAGATAAATAAAGTAGTAAGTAGGACAAAAAGTTCATATGTGCGCGTGCTTGTATTTTTCTCTCATATGACATTAATAACAGAAGCAGACAGAGGCAGTTTTGAAGTTATTATGGATAAAACGTACTAGAAAAACTAATATTCAAAATATGCTAGGCGACGAAAATAACTACAGAATAATAACCCATAATAAAAATGAAAACATCACATCAAAAATTTTTAAAAAGTCTGCATTACACACAATAGAATACTATCGAATAAAGAAAAAAAATTTCAGATTTTGAACATCAAAAACATCAAATTTTAAAGACTCCCAAAGATACACAAATCAAGCAATATTAAAGCAGTTATCAAGGAACAAAATTGGAATTTATCCACAACTCAAATCCTATTGATGTTAAATTCAAACCAATTGTAGCAGGTTTAGTCTGCCAAAAAGCAGACGGAGCAACTTAATAAGTATACTATTACAACCATTTACAACAAAAATAAAAGCTACATCGGAGACAGCATACATTTCCGAAGCTTTATATTACAAAAAGTAGACCCAGGTACGATCATAGTAACATTTGAAGTGAACTGCCTGTACAGCAACATACACCATGAACTAGGTAAACAAGATATTATGTTATTGACTGACTAACATCCAGTAACATTTCCCACACGATTCTCAAAAGAATTTATTACGCATCGTATAGACCGATTTTAGACAACAATTCATTCCAATTTAACAACCAAAACTACATTGAAACAACAATTAAAAAATTATATATATATATATATATATATATATATATATGCAAGTCTATTCTCTCCACAAAAATATCACTGAAAAAAGTGCGAACCCTCTTTCTTTAGCAAATGTACGCGTTTGACTGTGTTTTATGGCCTTATGTAGCAACTATTGTAGGAGTAGAAAAAAACTTTTAACTTAAAACTGAATATAATTGTTTGGTTGCTTCATGTCATCCACTGATCTCTTTCTCTTGTTTTGAATTCTTCCAAAAACTGTGGTTTCATCTTCATAGCCATACCAACCAATAATGACAAGTATATTCACGCCATAAAACAAGAAAACCTTCATCTAACAGACAATCATTTTCTTTGTACTTGAAATGATCGAATGTTATTTGGTGCAAATTATTCGCAAATGTTTTATTCACCGATTACAAAAAAATGATTGATAAGTATAATTTAATTTTCCTTACATATTCCCGGCATTTATAAATTTTAAAATTTTATTGCCGATCAGAAAAGTAAGAAATACAACATTAATTCCTGCGTATTTTTCAGTGTAATTTCAATTTTAATCATCAATGCATAACATGCGATGGTACTTTTAATTATGCAGCCGTTTATTAAAGACGGTGTTTTCTCTACTTTGATTCTTATTAAGGAAGACATTCATTTATGCCAGGAAAATTCATTCTAATTATTATAACGTTAAGAAAAAATATGCAGTTTTTTTATATATATTTTCATCATTGTAATTTGTGAGTGCCTCTCGAAATAAAAGTTTGAACAGTCCTATCATTAAACTTTTCTGCTTTTTATCTATATAATTTTGGTTTTCAAACCTATATTTATGAATTATGTTGAATATCAAGGCCTTTCCATATTCCAGCGCTCGCCAAAGAATATCATTATCAAATTAAATTTTAAACAATTGACTGCAACTCAATTTACATTCTTTTAGGTATAAATATTCATATGTTGAGAAATATGTCATCTTCTTTTCTGAATGATTCATCGTATAATTTCATCTGTGTCCCTCAAATAATGATATTATTTTAGAATTATCTAAACAAGAAAGTTTCTTGAACCTTTTTCTGATTAGTTAATCAATCTTTTTACCGTTGTGATCTGTTAAAATATCTAATCACATGACCTAATATTGTTAAGTTGTTTTGTTTACAATGAACTTTGGGGGCACTTGATTGAATTTAAGTTTGCAAAATCTATGTTTTCTTGTTATATGGTAGAGATACTGGAATAAGTTTGAATCTTTTTACGGCTGAATTTTTCCAGTCATTCGAACAACTTAATCAACATGGTATAATCTATTTATATATTCATTTGATGATATAAATTCAAACCGAATTGAACAAAACAATCATATCTTTAAACTCTTTGTAAGCGTTGATACAGAAGACAAATCATGGCAACCTCTTGGGTTGCTTCAAAATTTTACATTTTCAATCCACGAAAATGAAGCAAAAACTGATTTTTACGATAGTCCTACAGATTATTAAACTGACGACCCTGGCATAGAAGGAGGATTCTAGCTTATTGTTCAAAGCGGTGCATTTTTATTTCCACACACACACACACACACACACACACACACACACACATATATACATATATATATATATATATATATATATATATATATATATATGTCTTTCTATACTTAATACTTCTCGCCCCCACTCTCGTGTGGTCATGTGAGACGCCACAAGCTGTAGTGCGATTTTCGCTTTCAGCATGCACGCACGTGTTCACAAATCCTACACACAAACAAAAATAGACGAATACTACTATCATTCGTCAGCGAATTGCCCGTTACAACTCACACTATTTACATCTTTTATAATGGCTGAAGTAAGCCGAAACCTCAGAAAAGATTAAATAAAAAATGTAACAATATTGCGATTGATTTCCTCTTTCAACAATAATGCTATTACGCTTATCAGACAATATGAAAAAAATTACTTAAAATAAATCGACAAAATTTGTCTATATTATTTAATGAAACATGCATATATATATATATATATATATATATATATATATATATATATATATATACTACCGCGATAATTATTAGGCCAACCCAGTTTTTTTTTAAAGAAATGATGTATTTTATACTATTTTTAGTATTTATTGCCCAACAAAAACAGAATGGTTCTTTTGTTATTATTACTTTGCAAAGTTTTACAAGGCAAAGAAGCAAAAATGGACTCCGAATCACCCTAAATTTTCTTCATTCTTTTATTGATGAAACTGCAATATAGTTAACTATGAAATATTTATAAATTCAATTGATGCACATATTATTGTGCAGTATTAACAAAAGATTCATTCTATTTTCATTTACAATTATTCACGTGGCAATAAATACTAAAACATAGTATGAAATACATCATTTTTTTAAAACACAGGGGTTGCCTAATAATTATGTCCGGTAGTGTATATATATATATATATATATATATGCAAAAACAGTATATATATATATATATATATATATATATATATATATATATATATATATATAAATCTCATCACAGATAACTTATTTAAGAATTAACTTGCTCAGCATACAACCAAGTTTAGGTCATAATATTCTGCAATTATCCTTGTTTTAAGGCATACACATTTCTTTCAGTTGCTCCCATATCAGTCATTGCTTTTGAACTTTTACATTTCTTAAGTAATTTTTCTGATTGCATTTGTTCAGTATACGTTTGAAGTGTGAATAAACAATGTATTGTTAAGAAGGCTTCTGCAAAAAATCAGTCAAAGTTGTCTTTAAATTTCGAGTAATTTGAGGGAAAGTCTATCTTCTTCAAACTTTTATGTTAGCTTTCTAAATTTTCTTAACTTTTTTAAAGGATTCTATATATACTGGTTTGATTCTGTACGTGTCTTTTATAATCATTTAACCCTACGCAAGACAGAATTACCACTGGTGCGCAGGTGGTTACATAAGTGGTGAGTTATGAGAAAAATGAACAAGTTACAAGTGAGTCAGAGAATGAGTGAGAAAATTATGTGAATACAGGTGTGAAGAGAGCTTCATTAGAGTAAAGTGGGAAGGAAAGATAACATAATTCAAAGGTTGTCATGGAAAAGAATTGAGTCAAAAAGATAAGAGATGGCAATTGATATTGCATTTAAATTTTTGGATATTTTAGCTTTTAGAGAAGCAAGTATACAGAAGAGAATTTTACAGACGAGAAGTGTGAGCAAAGAAGCTAATAGAGTAGAAGTTTTAGTTATATTTGATTGGTTTTACTGAAAAATGCCGTGAAACTATTTAAAGAAGAAACTGAGGGAAACCACATTACGTCGGTAAAAAAAAAATTGAGTTGATCTACCAGTTCGGGATAAATTACATTAGAGCTTCTTCATTGAATTTTGTCAAAAACCCTGAGAAGATAACAGGAACACTCGACCAGATGTATCGGCACTATTCAATGGACGGGCTGGTGGTAGAATTATATATGTGTAAAATGGATTTAGACGAGAAAAACTTCCTAAACCTACAAATTTTGGTACAATTTCTATGTCGTCATTCCATTTATTGTCAGCCGAAAGATTTAGGCCGAGGACGAGCAATGTTTTGCTTTCAGGGAGACTAGCCTGATTTATTATGATACGGAATAGAAGCGGTTGTCTATGGTGGCAAAATAATAGCAGCTTCCTTGAGGAAGATTTAAAATTTACGAGCCATTTCTTACCCCAGTCAATCAAAGATTGGAGGTCTTTTCCAAGATCAGCAGCGATGTTTTCTTTGTCAGCCTCAGCGTGTAAATTGCTAATCTTGGCTCTTGAAGCACCATATCCGTCAATGTCTATATAAAGGCTTTATTTCAAAACAAAATTATGTTTGATTGAATTAAATCGGTTTTGATCTTTACTCGCAAATGATGGTTCATTATCTCTATTACCTCTTATCTGCTTCCTGAGTTACTTCTGCAAAGTGGCGTTGTAACAAAACAATGATGCAAAATTACGAAAAAATCAATACTTGTCAGATTTAAAAGCCAGATGCATATTGATGCAAGCTCCAAAATACACTCCGTTTAATCAAGCACACACCAAACCTTACCATTTTATGATGAATACACCATAAAGATGAATTACACCGGACATCAATAGAAGGAGGATGCAGCTGCTTCATAGATAGTGAAAGAAGAACTGCGATATTGTTACTCATAATTATAACAGAAAATGCAATAAAAATGCTGAGTAATTTATATCTATGTTTGATAAAATACTAGCATCCTAGCCCGGCGTTTCCCGTGCAATTCAGAACATTTTAGTAGAAGGAGATATAAAAAAATAATTATAAAAACATTGTTTTTTCAAAACTGTTAAAAATTCCTTTAAAAAATAATCTATTTTCTTTTGTTTTGCGTAAACTTGATTTGATGTTTTGTATGACATTGTAAACAACTTTGCGTTTGTATTTGCTTCAAAATTACGGGGAAAAATATTCACATATTTTTGCTGACCGAATGAATTTTTGAAACGTCGGAAAAAAAAATGAAATATAAAGGCTAATTTTTTTTTTAATAAAAAATATTTTAGTCGCGGTTGACACTTGTGATTTGATTTCCGTTAGGCAATTTTGCAACTATCTCAGATCTTAGACGTTTTACGGAACAAATGTAAACAATCAGCTCCATTGACCAAAAAGTGCGAAAACGAAAATTGCTGAACATAAACTCAAAAAGTATGTGTCGACCTGGCTTCCCTGTAGATATGTGACCCTAGAAAATTTGAACGACGTAGCTTAAAAAATGTAGGCGTGTATAGGGAACAGTCACTCATAGACTCACTGATTGCCTTTTATATATATATATATATATATAGATAAAAAACGGTTAAGATACAAAGAACAATTAAAACTTCTACACAGGCTCAATTAATTTGTGAAATATATTCTAATAATCCAGAAGTTGCTCCGAAATCAAACTGTCAGAAACGGTGAAAATGAACTCATTAATTAAACATAATAGAAAATGGAGAATGACAAATATGTGTCTTCTTACAGGAATTATTCTGCCTTTACAATGAAGTAATCCTGTTTGAAAGTTCTTTCTTACTGAATAAGAAAATACATGCATGAACTCAGAGAGAATATAGTAAGTTTTTTTTTTTTTTAATCATCTCACCCCAAGCAAGGCATTCCACTGCCACTATTGCGCATGGAGTGGTTAGACATAGGGAATGTCAGGAGGAAGGTGACAGATGAGTAAGGATAGCGAGGATGAGGGTTGGGCAGATGGGAAGAGTGTTTGATAGAATGGGAGCAGGTTAGTGTGTTAGGAGGTGTCTATTGACCTTACATTTAAACTCCCGGAGATTGTAGCCGTCGGGGAAGCAATCGTTTGGAAGAGAATTCCACAGTCGGGAAGTGCGAGGAAAGAAACTGTTGGAGTAGAAGTTACGGCTGCATTTTATCGGTTTCACTGTAAAAGGGTGGGATCTAGTTGCTAATCTAGTATCTCGTTCAAATACGTATTTAGAGGGCACTAGTGATCTAAGTTCATCGGAGCAGAAGCCGTGAAAGTATTTATAGAAGAGACACAGGGAAGCCACGTCGCGCCGGTGGGAGAGTGACTGCAGGCGGTCTGCCAAGTCGGTATCTCTCACATTACAGACCCTCCTCTGAACCTTATCGAGAAGCCCGAGGAGAACAGCAGGGGACTCGACCAGATATGGCAGCAGTATTCAATGCACGGGCGGATGGTAGATTTATAAATGTGCAGGATAGATTCAGACGGAAAAAACTTCCGGGCCCTACACAGAGAACCGACTTTCATAGCAGCGGATTTAGCAATGGATTCGATATAGTCATTCCATTTGAGGTCCGCTGAAAGTTTGAGACCAAGGAGGCGCAGTGTTTTACTCTCTGGGAGGCAAGCCTGGTCCATGCTAATGGGAGGTAGGTGAGATTGTCGATGATGGTTAATTTAGAGTAGCTTCATTTTAGAAGTATTAAAATTTACTAACCATTTCTTACCCCAGTCCAATATGGATTGGAGGTCTTTTTCAATTTCGGCCGCGAGGTTAGCTTTGACGCCTACACCAGATTTTTGTAGGAGGCGAGAATAAACTGTGGTGTCATCGGCGTACAAACCTATTTGGGCTCTTATGGAATCAGGGAGATCATTAATGTATATCATGAAGAGTTTAGGACCTAAGATGGAGCCTTGGGGGACACCTGCGTTTGTATGGTAGTTCTGAGAGGCATGTCCGTTTAATACCACCTTCATTGTGCGATTAGAGAGGAATGACTGGATTAGTTGAAACAAATGTCCAGTTATACCATAGCTCCGCAGTTTACATAGAAGGCCAGCATGCCAAACTCTGTCGAACGCCTTAGATATATCCAATGCAACGGTTCGGGCTACGCCATTCCTGTCGAGTGCCTGGTATATGTACTCGGTGATGGTCGTTAGCATATCAGCAGTAGACCTGGTGAAGCGGAAACCATATTGCTTGTCCGAGAGGAACCTGTGTGCTGTGAGATGCTGAACCACCTCGGCGTTGATAATGGAAAGTTGATAAGTGAAAGGAAGACTAAAAAGAAGATAGAATATATGGTTGTCAGCGAGATAAATATCCCGTGATGAGAACTATGAATTGCTCATAACAAATCAAGTAAGTTTCCATGTCCTGTAGATGTTTTAGTAAGGTGCATTGAAATAGAGATTGATGCCTTCCCAAAGTTAAGCAAATTATTAAGAAGCAGTAAAACATCATTGAAATTGTTTGAATTTTAAGTAATATCAGTCATGAGCAAAGAAAGTAGTTACTTAAATAAGAACTGTGATTCTACATGTCGTGGATGTTCCCTTTTCATAAAGATGACCTCGTCCAGAGTATACATATACTACGGCTATAGTATCGAGAATAGTGAATACCGCGTTTTCACAGAGAGTTAACCGGAAAATACAAGAGTCCAGAGAGCAATTAGCAGCCAGTACCTAGTAGTTCATAGTTCACTTCCATTTTACTAACCCTCATTCCTGGACTACTAATCTTCATTCAAGTCTGTATCCTTATGTTAATACACTTATTTTCTATCTCAATTACTTGTCGTTGTTCATTTATATGTATGGGCTTAATTCCTGGGATCCACAACAATACAGAACTAGGCTGAAATATTATTTATGTTAGTATTGAGGACGCCTTAAAGAGAATGAAAACATAAAAGACGCTTGTAGTTGATACTTGTAGAAAACATAACTAGAAAAAATTGCCTTGAAAATTGGACAGTCATAGACGATAGTCAAGGCAAGAGTGGCAGAGTAAAACAGTTAATAACCTGCCTAGAAGCTTGTATAAATGGCTTGCTTGCAGAAAACTGATTGAGGTGTATGTTGAAAAGACAAAACTAGAGCTACAAAGAATAAAAAATTGTGAAGGGTTATGATCGATTACGTCTTTAAGAAATACGGCACATGGAAGTAAAAAATAATTGTACAAATGAATATTAAGGATAAGATCCCCTATACATAATATACGTAGGGTAACGCATACAACTGGAAATGCAGTCATCACTTGCTGGGAGAATGAAACTTGTATTACACAGTACGAAGCCCCTTACTTCATTGAACTATTTGGTTCAGGAGATATGGTTAGAAATATTTAGTAATTCGGCCACGTTTCTAATTTGGTTCTTTGTGTATTTTGTGGGTTTTAATAGTGCGGTTAAATATAATTATTTACTGAAATAAATACGATTAAGTATATTGACATTTTGAAATCTAATCTTCTATCGTTTGGTTCATGTTATTTTTATCGTTGCAAAGAAAATTACCATAAAATAACAGAAATGGCTCATATACAATATACAAAATGTAGAAGTAAAATTATGGTAATAATTTGAGAATAAAATGAAACATTTTATATATTACTAAGCGTAATAGTAATAGGAGCCGTTTTATAAGGAAACATTTGGTATTTGTTTCCCGAACATCCATTGACCGTCAGTTAAAAAATTATAAATATTTTTGATTTTTCATTTACAGTAAAAGCAATTGATATTACTCGCATTTCTTTTGGAATAGCCATAACTTATGTCATTATTATGGGCCATGTCATTATCATATGTAATATGTCATTATTATGGGCCATGTCATTATTATATGTAATATGTCATTATTATGGGCCATGTCATTATCATATGTGATATGTCATTATTATGGGCTATGTCATTATCATATGTGATATGTCATTATTATAGGTCATGCTAATATCATATGTGATATGTCATTATTATAGTTCATGTCATTATCATATGTGATATGTCATTATTATGTGTCATGTCATTATTATGTGTCATGTCATTATCATAGGAAATACATCATTATTACGTGTCATGTCATTATCCTATGTGATATGTCATTATTGTGGGCCATGTCATTATCCTATGTGATATGTCATTGTTATGTTTCATGTCATTATCATATGAAATACGTCATTATTATGTGCTATGTCATTATCCTATGTGATATGCCATTATTTTCCTTTTGGTTTATATGTGCTATTTATTTTAGATGTTGATGCTGTCGAAATTCTTCAATTCTTTTTTATCTTATGTAAATTGTATTCGTGATTCTGTTTTGCCATTTGACGAGTTTTGAAAAAATTGGTATTAACAAGACTCACATTAATGGATTTCATGTTTTGTTCGTCGGTTTCTTGAAAAAAATTAAAATAGTAAATCCATCACATAAAAACTGTATTTACGAATTCCATGCAATATATTTTCAGTGCGCACTGGATAAAAATCCTCTTTTCTAATAGGACAAAAAAATTAACATTTACACCAAAGACGTTGGCTACATTGTGCAAACTTCACAGGTAGCATACGATTTATTAGCAATTGACATTTAATTAATTATCTCAGACTTACAACCAACTTTGAAGGCCAA